>CM062489.1:489916-502416 GCA_031479575.1 Coregonus ussuriensis
CCTCCTCTCCTCCCTTTCTGCATCCTTTGACTCTCTGTGTCCCCTATCCTCCCGGCCGGCTCGGTCCTCCCCTCCAGCTCCGTGGCTTGATGACTCATTGCGAGCTCACAGAACAGAGCTCCGGGCAGCGGAGCGGAAATGGAAGAAAACTAAACTCCCTGCCGACCTGGCATCTTTTCACTCCCTCCTCTCTACATTTTCTTCATCTGTTTCTGCTGCTAAGGCCACCTTCTACCACTCTAAATTCCAAGCATCTGCCTCTAACCCTAGGAAGCTCTTTGCCACATTTATTTCCTCCCTCCTGAATCCTCCCCCCCCCCCCCCCCCCCCTCCTCTCTCTCTGTGGATGACTTCGTCAACCACTTTGAAAAGAAGGTTGACGACATCCGATCCTCGTTTGTTAAGTCTAATGACACTGCTGGTCCTGCTCACACTGCCCTACCCTATGCTTTGACTTCTTTCTCCCCTCTCTCTCCAGATAAAATCCTGCGACTTGTGACTGCAGGCCGCCCAACAACCTGCCCGCTTGACCCCATCCCCTCCTCCCTTCTCCAGACCATCTCCGGTGACCTTCTCCCCTACCTCACCTCGCTGATCAACTCATCCTTGACCGCTGGCCATGTCCCTTCCGTCTTCAAGAGAGCGAGAGTTGCTCCCCTTCTCAAAAAACCAACACTCGACCCCACTGATGTCAACAACTACAGACCAGTATCCCTTCTTTCTTTTCTTTCCAAAACTATTGAGCGTGCCGTCTTTAGCCAACTCTCTTGCTATCTCTCTCAGAATGACCTTCTTGATCCAAACCAATCAGGTTTCAGGACTGGTCATTCAACTGAGACTGCTCTTCTCTGTGTCACGGAGACTCTCCGCACTGCTAAAGCTAACTCTCTCTCCTCTGCTCTTGTCCTTCTAGACCTGTCTGCTGCCTTTGATACTGTGAACCATCAGATCCTCCTCTCCACCCTCTCCGAGCTGGGCATCTCCGGCGCGGATCACTCCTGGATTGCGTCCTACCTGACCGGTCGCTCCTACCAAGTGGCGTGGCGAGAAGCTGTCTCCGCACCACGTGCTCTCACCACTGGTGTCCCCCAGGGCTCAGTTCTAGGTCCTCTCCTTTTCTCCCTATACACCAAGTCACTTGGCTCTGTCATATCCTCACATGGCCTTTCCTATCATTGCTACGCTGACGATACACAACTAATCTTCTCCTTTCCCCCTTCTGATAACCAGGTGGCGAATCGCATCTCTGCATGTCTGGCAGACATATCAGTATGGATGACGGATCACCACCTCAAGCTGAACCCTGGCAAGACGGAGCTGCTCTTCCTCCCGGGGAAGGACTGCCCGTTCCATGATCTCGCCATCACGGTTGACAACACCGCTGTGTCCTCCTCCCAGAGTGCGAAGAGCCTAGGCGTGACCCTGGACAACACCCTGTCGTTCTCCGTCAACATCAAGGCGGTGACCCGCTCCTGCAGGTTCATGCTCTACAACATTCGGAGAGTACGACCCTGCCTTACACAGGAAGCGGCACAGGTCCTAATCCAGGCACTTGTCATCTCCCGGCTGGACTACTGCAACTCGCTGTTGGCTGGCCTCCCTGCCTGTGCCATTAAACCCCTACAACTCATCCAGAATGCCGCAGCCCGTCTGGTGTTCAACCTTCCCAAGTTCTCTCACGTCACCCCCCTCCTCCGCACACTCCACTGGCTTCCAGTTGAAGCTCGCATCCGCTACAAGACCATGGTGCTTGCCTATGGAGCAGTGAGGGGAACGGCACCTCTGTACCTTCAGGCTCTGATCAGTCCCTACACCCAAACGAGGGCATTGCGTTCATCCACCTCTGGCCTGCTGGCTCCCCTTCCTCTGCGGAAGCATAGCTCCCGCTCAGCCCAGTCAAAACTGTTCGCTGCTCTGGCACCCTCAATGGTGGAACAAGCTCCCTCACGACGCCAGGACAGCGGAGTCACTCACCACCTTCCGGAGACATTTGAAACCCCACCTCTTTAAGGAATACCTGGGATAGGATAAAGTAATCCTTCTAACCCCCCCCCAAATTGTAAAGTGGTTATCCCACTGGCTATAGGGTGAACGCACCAATTTGTGAGTCGCTCTGGCTAAGAGCGTCTGCTAAATGACGTTAATGTGCCCTTGAGCAAGGCACTTAACCCTAATTGCTCCTGTAAGTCGCTCTGGATAAGAGCGTCTGCTAAATGACTAAAATGTAAATGTAAAATGTAATTAGATATAGAACACATAGGACCAATATTTTTTTTTTTTTTCACCTTTATTTAACCAGGTAAACCAGTTGAGAACAAGTTCTCATTTACAACTGCGACCTGGCCAAGATAAAGCAAAGCAGTGCGATAAAAACAACAACACAGAGTTACATATGGGGTAAAACAAAACAATGTCAAAAATACAACAGAAATACATATATATACAGTGTGTGCAAATGTAGCAAGTTATGGAGGTAAGGCAATAAATAGGCTATAGTGCAAAATAATTACAATTAGTATTAACACTGGAATGATAGATGTGCAAGAGATGATGTGCAAATAGAGATACTGGGGTACAAAAGAGCAAAATAAATAACAATATAGGGATGAGATCATATACAATTTTATTGGCCACATGCGCCGAATACAACAGGTGCAGACATTACAGTGAAATGCTTACTTACAGCCCTTAACCAACAGTGCATTTATTTTTAATAAAAAAGTAAAATAAAACAACAACAAAAAAGTGTTGAGAAAAAAAGAGCAGAAGTAAAATAAAATAACAGTAGGGAGGCTATATACAGGGGGGTACCGGTGCAGAGTCAATGTGCGGGGGCACCGGCTAGTTGAGGTAGTTGAAGTAATATGTACATGTGGGTAGAGTTAAAGTGACTATGCATGAATAATTAACAGAGTAGCAGCAGCGTAAAAGGATGGGGTGGGGGGGCAGTGCAGATAGGCCGGGGAGCCATGATTAGCTGTTCAGGAGTCTTATGGCTTGGCGGTAGAAGCTGTTGAGAAGTCTTTTGGACCTAGACTTGGCGCTCTGGTACCGCTTGCCGTGCGGTAGCAGAGAGAACATTCTATGACTAGGGTGGCTGGAGTCTTTGACAATTTTGAGGGCCTTCCTCTGACACCGCCTGGTATAGAGGTCCTGGATGGCAGGAAGCTTGGCCCCAGTGATGTACTGGGCCGTACGCGCTACCCTCTGTAGTGCCTTGCGGTCGGAGGCCAAGCAGTTGCCATACCAGGCGGTGATGCAACCAGTCAGGATGCTCTCGATGGTGCAGCTGTATAATTTTTTGAGGATCTGAGGACCCATGCCAAATCTTTTCAGTCTCCTGAGGAGGAATAGGCTTTATCGTGCCCTCTTCATGACTGTCTTGGTGTGTTTGGACCATGAGTCAGAGTCAACACAATAGCCATTGTGTGCCGGGTGTAGCACGAAGCTAGCTAGCTAGCCGTTCTTCAAACAAAGTCAACACAGTGGCCATTGCTAGCTACCCAACACGACCAGCTAACTGTACGGTAGTAGCCAAATACAATATACTTGTCCTAGCTAGCCAACGTTTAATCATTGCCGCGTCATGAAAGGAACTTGACACAGACACGAATGATCTGTTTAGTGTGTTATCACACTATTGGTGGTTTGTTGTGACCAAGTGTTGGTGCTAAACGGTGTGTTATTGTTATTGGATGCTAGCTTGCTAGTTAGCTATGGTGTCATAGTTAGCTAGCTGGTGGTTTGTTGTGACCAAGTGTTGGTGCTAAACGGTGTGTTATTGTTATTGGATGCTAGCTTGCTAGTTAGCTATGGTGTCATAGTTAGCTAGCTGAATAAAGTGGGTTGAGTCTATTCCTTTAAACATTGAACCGCTGTGGTTCACAACAATTCTGATTTCTAAAGGTGGAAGTTGGGAGAGTTTTTGTTCGGGTGGTTCAGTGAAACAATTTTAGTTTCTGAGGTAGAAGTTTTTGGTGAGGGAGGCCCTGCTCTCTCCTCTCCCAGATGCTTAGCTCATTTCATTCCGATCTCCTCTGCATTTTTGTAGACATTTGCTACAGCCTGTCAACTATGCCTCTGCCTATCCCTGTTCTCTCCTCTCTGCACAGGCTACACAAACGCACCACACCGCGTGGCTGCTGCCTCTCTAACCTGGTGGTCCCTGCACGCACCCCACACCTGGAGTTCCAGGTCGCAGGCAGCCTCTGGAACTGCCGTTCTGCTGCCAACAAAGCTGACTTCATCCCAGCCTATGCCAACCTCCAGTCCCTCGACTTCCTGGCGCTGACGGAAACATGGATCACCACTGAAAACACTGCTACTCCTACTGCTCTCTCCTCGTCTGACCATGTGTTCTCGCATACCCCGAGAGCATCTGGTCAGAGGGGTGGTGGTACAGGAATCCTCATCTCTCCCAAGTGGACATTCTCAATTTTTCCCCTAACCCATCTGTCTATCTCCTCATTTGAATTCCATGCTGTCACAGTCACTAGCCCATTTAAGCTTAATATCCTTGTCATCTATCGCCCTCCAGGTTCCCTTGGAGAGTTCATCAATGAGCTTGACGCCTTGATAAGTTCCTTCCCTGAGGATGGCTCACCCCTCACAGTTTTGGGGGATTTCAACCTCCCTATGTCCACATTTGACTCATTTCTCTCTGCCTCCTTCTTTCCACTCCTCTCCTCTTTTGACCTCACCCTCTCACCGTCCCCCCCTACTCACAAGGCAGGCAATACGCTTGACCTCATCTTCACTAGATGCTGCTCCTCTACTAATCTCACTGCAACTCCCCTCCATGTCTCCGACCACTACTTTGTTTCCTTTTCTCTCTCGCTCTCCTCCCACACTACTCACTCTGCCCCTACACAGATGGTAATGCGCCGCCGCAACCTTCGCTCTCTCTCTCCCACTACTCTCTCCTCTTCCATCCTATCATCTCTTCCCTCTGCTCAATCCTTCTCCCTCCAATCTCCTGATTCTGCCTCCTCAACCCTCCTCTCCTCCCTTTCTGCATCCTTTGACTCTCTGTGTCCCCTATCCTCCCGGCCGGCTCGGTCCTCCCCTCCAGCTCCGTGGCTTGATGACTCATTGCGAGCTCACAGAACAGAGCTCCGGGCAGCGGAGCGGAAATGGAAGAAAACTAAACTCCCTGCCGACCTGGCATCTTTTCACTCCCTCCTCTCTACATTTTCTTCATCTGTTTCTGCTGCTAAGGCCACCTTCTACCACTCTAAATTCCAAGCATCTGCCTCTAACCCTAGGAAGCTCTTTGCCACATTTTCCTCCCTCCTGAATCCCCCCCCCCCCCCCTCCTCTCTCTCTGTGGATGACTTTCGTCAACCACTTTGAAAAGAAGGTTGACGACATCCGATCCTCGTTTGTTAAGTCTAATGACACCGCTGGTCCTGCTCACACTGCCCTACCCTATGCTTTGACTTCTTTCTCCCCTCTCTCTCCAGATAAAATCCTGCGACTTGTGACTGCAGGCCGCCCAACAACCTGCCCGCTTGACCCCATCCCCTCCTCCCTTCTCCAGACCATCTCCGGTGACCTTCTCCCCTACCTCACCTCGCTGATCAACTCATCCTTGACCGCTGGCCATGTCCCTTCCGTCTTCAAGAGAGCGAGAGTTGCTCCCCTTCTCAAAAAACCAACACTCGACCCCACTGATGTCAACAACTACAGACCAGTATCCCTTCTTTCTTTTCTTTCCAAAACTATTGAGCGTGCCGTCTTTAGCCAACTCTCTTGCTATCTCTCTCAGAATGACCTTCTTGATCCAAACCAATCAGGTTTCAGGACTGGTCATTCAACTGAGACTGCTCTTCTCTGTGTCACGGAGACTCTCCGCACTGCTAAAGCTAACTCTCTCTCCTCTGCTCTTGTCCTTCTAGACCTGTCTGCTGCCTTTGATACTGTGAACCATCAGATCCTCCTCTCCACCCTCTCCGAGCTGGGCATCTCCGGCGCGGCTCACTCCTGGATTGCGTCCTACCTGACCGGTCGCTCCTACCAAGTGGTGTGGCGAGAAGCTGTCTCCGCACCACGTGCTCTCACCACTGGTGTCCCCCAGGGCTCAGTTCTAGGCCCTCTCCTTTTCTCCCTATACACCAAGTCACTTGGCTCTGTCATATCCTCACATGGCCTTTCCTATCATTGCTACGCTGACGATACACAACTAATCTTCTCCTTTCCCCCTTCTGATAACCAGGTGGCGAATCGCATCTCTGCATGTCTGGCAGACATATCAGTATGGATGACGGATCACCACCTCAAGCTGAACCCTGGCAAGACGGAGCTGCTCTTCCTCCCGGGGAAGGACTGCCCGTTCCATGATCTCGCCATCACGGTTGACAACTCCGCTGTGTCCTCCTCCCAGAGTGCGAAGAGCCTAGGCGTGACCCTGGACAACACCCTGTCGTTCTCCGCCAACATCAAGGCGGTGACCCGCTCCTGCAGGTTCATGCTCTACAACATTCGGAGAGTACGACCCTGCCTTACACAGGAAGCGGCACAGGTCCTAATCCAGGCACTTGTCATCTCCCGGCTGGACTACTGCAACTCGCTGTTGGCTGGCCTCCCTGCCTGTGCCATTAAACCCCTACAACTCATCCAGAATGCCGCAGCCCGTCTGGTGTTCAACCTTCCCAAGTTCTCTCACGTCACCCCCCTCCTCCGCACACTCCACTGGCTTCCAGTTGAAGCTCGCATCCGCTACAAGACCATGGTGCTTGCCTATGGAGCAGTGAGGGGAACGGCACCTCTGTACCTTCAGGCTCTGATCAGCCCCTACACCCAAACGAGGGCATTGCGTTCATCCACCTCTGGCCTGCTGGCTCCCCTTCCTCTGCGGAAGCATAGTTCCCGCTCAGCCCAGTCAAAACTGTTCGCTGCTCTGGCACCCCAATGGTGGAACAAGCTCCCTCACGACGCCAGGACAGCGGAGTCACTCACCACCTTCCGGAGACATTTGAAACCCCACCTCTTTAAGGAATACCTGGGATAGGATAAAGTAATCCTTCTACCCCCCCCCCCCTAATTGTAAAGTGGTTATCCCACTGGCTATAGGGTGAACGCACCAATTTGTGAGTCGCTCTGGCTAAGAGCGTCTGCTAAATGACGTTAATGTGCCCTTGAGCAAGGCACTTAACCCTAATTGCTCCTGTAAGTCGCTCTGGATAAGAGCGTCTGCTAAATGACTAAAATGTAAATGTATAGTTCGTTGGTGATGTGGACACCAAGGAACTTGAAGCTCTCAACCTGTTCCACTACAGCCCTGTCGATGAGAATGGGGCCGTGCTCAGTCCTCTTTTTTTTCCTGTAGTCCACGATCAGCACCTTTGTCTTGTTCATGTTGATGAAGAGGTTGTTGTCCTGGCACCACACTGCCAGGTCTCTGACCTCCTCCCTATAGGCTGTCTCATTGTTGTCGGTGATCAGGCCTACCACTGTTGTGTCGTCGGCAATCTTAATGATGGTGTTGGAGTCGTGCCTGGCCATGCAGTCATGGGTGAACAGGGAGTACAGGAGGGGACTGAGCACGCACCCCTGAGGGGCCCCTGTGTTGAGGATCAGTGTGACAGATGTGTTGTTACCTACCCTTACCACCTGGGGGCGGCCCGTCAGGAAGTCCAGGATCCAGTTGCAGAGGGAGGTGTTTAGTCCCAGGATCCTTAGCTTAGTGATGAGTTTAGAGGGCACTATGGTGTTGAATGCTGAGCTGTAGTCAATGAATAGCATTCTCACGTAGGTGTTCCTCTTGTCAAGGTGGGAAAGGGCAGTGTGGAGTGCAATAGAGATTGCATCATCTGTGGATCTGTTGGGGCGGTATGCAAATTGGAGTGGGTCTAGGGTTTCTGGGATAATGGTGTTGATGTGAGCCATGACCAGCCTTTCAAAGCACTTCATGGCTACAGACGTCAGTGCTACGGGTCGGTAGTCATTTAGGCAGGTTATCTTAGTGTCCTTGGGCACGGGGACTATGGTGGTCTGCTTGAAACATGTTGGTATTACAGACTCAGTCAGGGACATGTTGAAAATGTCAGTGAAGACACTTGCCAGTTGGTCAGCACATGCTCGGAGTACACGTCCTGGTAATCCGTCTGGCCCTGCGGCCTTCGTGAATGTTGACCTGCTTAAAAGTCTTACTCACATCGGCTACGGAGAGCGTGATCACATAGTCATCAGGAACAGCTGATGCTCTCATGAATGCTTCAGTGTTGCTCGCCTCGAAGCGAGCGTAGAAGTAATTTAGCTCGTCTGGTAGGCTCGTGTCACTGGGCAGCTCGCGGCAGTGCTTCCCTTTGTAGTCTGTAATAGTTTTCAAGCCCTGCCACATCCGACGAGCGTCAGAGCCGGTGTAGTACGATTCAATCTTAGTCCTGTATTGACTCTTTGCCTGTTTGATGGTTCGTCGGAGGGCATAGTGGGATTTCTTATAAGCGTCCGGGTTAGAGTCCCGCTCCTTGAAAGCGGCAGCTCTACCCTTTAGCTCAGTGCGGATGTTTCCTGTAATCCATGGATTCTGGTTGGGTTATGTACGTACGGTCACTGTGGGGACGACATCATCGATGCACTTATTGATGAAGCCAGTGACTGATGTGGTGGTCCTCTGTAGCTCAGCTGGTAGAGCACGGCACTTTTAACGCCAAGGTAGTGGGTTCGATCCCCGGAACCACCCATACACAAAAATGTGTGCACACATGACTGTAAGTCGCTTTGAATAAAAGCGTCTGCTAAATGGCATATATATACAGTGGGGAAAAAAAGTATTTAGTCAGCCACCAATTGTGCAAGTTCTCCCACTTAAAAAGATGAGAGAGGCCTGTAATTTTCATCATAGGTACACGTCAACTATGACAGACAAATTGAGGAAAAAAAATCCAGAAAATCACATTGTAGGATTTTTAATGAATTTATTTGCAAATTATGGTGGAAAATAAGTATTTGGTCACCTACAAACAAGCAAGATTTCTGGCTCTCACAGACCTGTAACTTCTTCTTTAAGAGGCTCCTCTGTCCTTCACTCGTTACCTGTATTAATGGCACCTGTTTGAACTTGTTATCAGTATAAAATACACCTGTCCACAACCTCAAACAGTCACACTCCAAACTCCACTATGGCCAAGACCAAAGAGCTGTCAAAGGACACCAGAAACAAAATTGTAGACCTGCACCAGGCTGGGAAGACTGAATCTGCAATAGGTAAGCAGCTTGGTTTGAAGAAATCAACTGTGGGAGCAATTATTAGGAAATGGAAGACATACAAGACCACTGATAATCTCCCTCGATCTGGGGCTCCACGCAAGATCTCACCCCGTGGGGTCAAAATGATCACAAGAACGGTGAGCAAAAATCCCAGAACCACACGGGTGGACCCAGTGAATGACCTGCAGAGAGCTGGGACCAAAGTAACAAAGCCTACCATCAGTAACACACTACGCCGCCAGGGACTCAAATCCTGCAGTGGCAGACGTGTCCCCCTGCTTAAGCCAGTACATGTCCAGGCCCGTCTGAAGTTTGCTAAAGTGCATTTGGATGATCCAGAAGAGGATTGGGAGAATGACATATGGTCAGATGAAACCAAAATAGAACTTTTTGGTAAAAACTCAACTCGTCGTGTTTGGAGGACAAAGAATGCTGAGTTGCATCCAAAGAACACCATACCTACTGTGAAGCATGGGGGTGGAAACATCATGCTTTGGGGCTGTTTTTCTGCAAAGGGACCAGGACGACTGATCCATGTAAAGGAAATAATTAATGGGGCCATGTATCGTGAGATTTTGAGTGAAAACCTCCTTCCATCAGCAAGGGCATTGAAGATGAAATGTGGCTGGGTCTTTCAGCATGACAATGATCCCAAACACACCGCCCGGGCAACGAAGGAGTGGCTTCGTAAGAAGCATTTCAAGGTCCTGGAGTGGCCTAGCCAGTCTCCAGATCTCAACCCCATAGAAAATCTGTGGAGGGAGTTGAAAGTCCGTGTTGCCCAGCGACAGCCCCAAAACATCACTGCTCTAGAGGAGATCTGCATGGAGGAATGGGCCAAAATACCAGCAACAGTGTGTGAAAACCTTGTGAAGACTTACAGAAAACGTTTGACCTGTGTCATTGCCAACAAAGGGTATATAACAAAGTATTGAGAAACTTTTGTTATTGACCAAATACTTATTTTCCACCATAATTTGCAAATAAATTCATTAAAAATCCTTCAATGTGATTTTCAGGATTTTTTTTCTCATTTTGTCTGTCATAGTTGACGTGTACCTATGATGAAAATTACAGGCCTCTCTCATCTTTTTAAGTGGGAGAACTTGCACAATTGGTGGCTGACTAAATACTTTTTTTCCCCACTGTATATATATATATGTGGTGTACTCCTCAATGCTATCTGAAGAATCCCGGAACATGTTCCATTCTCTGCTAGCAAAACAGTCCTGTAGCTTAGCATCTGCGTCATCTGACCACTTTTTTATTAACCGAGTCACTGGTGCTTCCTGCTTTAGTTTTTGCTTATAAGCAGGAATCAGGAGGATAGAATTATGGTCAGATTTGCCAAATGGAGGGCGAGGGAGAGCTTTGTATGCGTCTCTGTGTGTGGAGTAAAGGTGGTCTAGAGTTTTTTTCCCTCTGGTTGCACATTTAACATGCTGGTAGAAATTAGGTAGAGCGGATTTAAGTTTCCCTGCATTAAAGTCCCCGGAATTAGCAAATTAATCTACGTTGACAAGCAAATTAATATGGGAGTTTAAATGTTCCCATAATGATGTCATGCAACGCAAAACACTAACTTCTGCTAGCTAGTGTTACTAACATAGAATTACATGGATATATCTTATGTTTCCAAATCTGTTGATATTGATATCTGCATTTACTGCAAAAAACAAGGTGAAAATCTTACACACTTGTTCTATGAATGTAAATCTGTGATAGATTTTGGGGAAAACCTTGAAGAATACTTATTTACCTTTTTGAACATTACCCATGTTTTTGACATGAAGGATATAATATCTTACTAATGCAATGATAACAAGACCATTGAAATGATTGTGCATTTTTTTATTGTTGTTGCCAAATACTTTATACACAAACAAAAAATTCCAGAATTCTATACCAAAAGAAAAAATATTTTTGATTTAATTTAAATAATCTTGTTAAGACATTATCCATAGTGAATGACAAAAAGAATAACATCTTCCTGAATCATTCTGTAGAGATTTTTTCTTTGTAAATACAATTGCACTTGAATTGTTTCATATTTTTTGTATGTATTTAGTATTTTCTTGTTTATACCTGTGTTTTGTTTTGTTAGACATGTTTGATATAAGTTGTTGATTGCTGATAATTTTGTATAATTAATTTAAATAAACATTTATATATGTGTGTGTGTGTTACCAGTCAAGTTTGGACACACCTACTCATTCAAGGGTTTTTCTTTATTTTTGTAACTGCCATTTAGCAGACGCTTTTATCCAAAGCGACTTACAGTCATGTGTGCATACATTTTTACGTATGGGTGGTCCCGGGGATCGAACCCACTACCCTGGCGTTACAAGCGCCATACTCTACCAATTGAGCTACAGAGGCTGGTAACTCTAATGAACTTACATTGTAGAATAATACTGAAGACATCAAAACTATGAAATAACACATATGGAATCATGGGGTGCCAGTATGAAAATGTATGCACTCACTAACTGTAAGTCGCTCTGGATAAGAGCGTCTGCTAAATGACTGAAATGTAGAAAATTTAGTAACCAAAAAAGTGTTTAACAAATCAAAATATATTTTATATTTGAGATTCTTCAAATAGCCACCCTTTGCCTTGATGACAGCTTTGCACACTCTTGGTATTCTCTCAACCAGCTTCACCTGGAATGCTTTTCCAACAGTCTTGAAGGAGTTCCCACATATGCTGAGCACTTGTTGGCTGCTTTTCCTTCACTTTGCCGTCCGACTCATCCCATCTCAATTTGGTTGAGGTCGGGGGATTGTGGAGGCCAGGTCATCTGATGCAGCACTCCATCACTCTCCTTCTTGGTAAAATAGCCCTTACACAGCCTGGAGGTGTGTTGGTTCATTGTCCTGTTGAAAAGCAAATGATAGTCCCACTAAGCCCAAACCAGATGGGATGTCATATCGCTGCAGAATGCTGTGGTAGCCATGCTGGTTAAGTGTGCCTTGAATTCTAAATAAATCACAGACAGTGTCCCCAGCAAAGCACCCCCACACCATAACACCTCCTCCATGCTTTACGGTGGGAAATACACATGCGGAGATCATCCGTTCACCCACACTGCGTCTCAAAAAGACACAGTGGTTGGAACCAAAAATCTCAAATTTGGACTCCAGACCAAAGGACACATTTCCACCGGTCTAATGTCCATTGCTCATGTTTCTTGGCCCAAGCAAGTCTCTTCTTCTTATTGGTGTCCTTTAATTTCTGAGGCTGTTAACTCTAATGAACTTATCCTCTGCAGCAGAGGTAATTCTGGGTC
>CM062489.1:507416-514916 GCA_031479575.1 Coregonus ussuriensis
CCGCACACTTGTTGTTTGTGTACATGGATTTTATAATGTCATATGTTTTTCCCCCAACCCCACTTTCCATAAATTTGTATAGCAGACCCTCATGCCAAATTGAGTCAAAAGCTTTTTTGAAATCAACAAAGCATGAGAAGACTTTGCCTTTGTTTTGGTTTGTTTGTTTGTCAATTAGGGTGTGCAGGGTGAATACGTGGTCTGTCGTACGGTAATTTGGTAAAAAGCCAATTTGACATTTGCTCAGTACATTGTTTTCACTGAGGAAATGAACTAGTCTGCTGTTAATGATAATGCAGAGGATTTTCCCAAGGTTGCTGTTGACGCATATCCCACGGTAGTTATTGGGGTCAAATTTGTCTCCACTTTTGTGGATTGGGGTGATCAGTCCTTGGTTCCAGATGTTGGGGAAGATGCCAGAGCTAAGGATGATGTTAAAGAGTTTAAGTATAGCTAATCTCTCTCTCTCTCTCTCTCTCTCTCTCTCTCTCTCTCTCTCTCTCTCTCTCTCTCTCTCTCTCTCTCTCTCTCTCTCTCTCCCTCCCTCTCCCTCTCCCTCTCTCTCTCTCTCTCTCTCTCTCTCTCTCTCTCTCTCTCTCTCTTTCTCTCTCTATCTCTCTCTCTCTCTCTCTCTCTCTCTCTCTCTCTCTCTCTCTCTCTCTATCTCTCTCTCTCTCTCCCTCTCCCTCTCCCTCTCTCTCTCTCTCTCTCTCTCTCTCTCTCTCTCTCTCTCCCTCTCCCTCTCTCTCTGTCTCTCTATCTCTCTCTCTCTCTCTCTCTCTCCCTCCCTCTCCCTCTCTCTCTCTCTCTCTGTAAGTGAATGACACCCTCTAGTACACACTCACACGCTCTCGAAGAGAACATTCACCATTTTTAAGGCGCTTTCCTCCCCACCCTAACCCTTTCCTCCCCAGACCCTAACCCTAACCCTAACCCTAACCCTTTCCTCCCCACCCTAGTGTAAGTGGTGCGAGTATTGTCGATATACAGTGCATTCGGAAAGTATTCAGACCCCTTGACTTTTTCCACATTTTGTTAAGTTACAGCCTTATTCTAAAATTGATTAAATACTTTTTTCCCCTCATCAATCTACACACACAATACCCCATAATGACAAAGCAAAAACAGGTTTTTAGAATTGTTTGCATATTTATAAAAATAAAAAATAAAAAATACCTTATTTACATAAACTACCGTTCAAAAGTTTGGGGTCACTTAGAAATGTCCTTGTTTTCGAAAGAAAAGCAATTTTTTTGTCCATTAAAATAACATCAAATTGATCAGAAATACAGTGTAGACATTGTTAATGTTGTAAATGGCTATTGTAGCTGGAAACATCTGATTTGTAATGGAATATCTACATAGGTGTACAGAGGCCCATTATCAGCAACCATCAGTCCTGTGTTCCAATGGCACGTTGTGTTTGCTAATCCAAGTTTATCATTTTAAAAGGCTAATTGATCATTAGAAAACCCTTTTGCAATTATGTTAGCACAGCTGAAAACTGATTAAAGAAGCAATAAAACTGGCCTTCTTGAGACTAGTTGAGTATCTGGAGCATCAGCAATTGTGGGTTCGATTACAGGCTCAAAATGGCCAGAAACAAAGAACTTTCTTCTGAAACTCGTCAGTCTATTCTTGTTCTGAGAAATTAAGGCTATTCCATGCGAGAAATTGCCAAGAAACTGAAGATCTCGTACAACGCTGTGTACTACTCCCTTCACAGAACAGCACAAACTGTCTCTAACCAGAATAGAAAGAGGAGTGGGAGGCCCCGGTGCACAACTGAGCAAGAGGACAAATGCATTAGAGTGTCTAGTTTGAGAAACAGACGCCTCACAGGTCCTCAACTGGCAGCTTCATTAAATAGTACCCGCAAAACACCAGTCTCAACGTCAACAGTGAAGAGGCGACTCCGGGATGCCGACCTTCTAGGCAGAGTTGCAAAGAAAAAGCCATATCTCAGACTGCCCATCTTAATCTTTTCTTTTTATTGGCTAGTCTGAGATATGGCTTTTTCTTTGCAGCTCTGCATAGAGTTCCTCTGTGGAGTTGGGAGAATCTTCCAGAAGGACAACCATCTCTGCAGCGCTCCACCAATTAGGCCTTTATGGTAGAGTGGCCAGATGGAAGCCACTCCTCAGTAAAGGGCACATCTCTAGAGAGACCTGAAAGTAGATGTGCAGCGACGCTCCCCATCCAACCTGACAGAGCTTGAGAGGATCTGCAGAGAAGAATGGGAGAAACTCCCCAAATACAGGTGTGTCAAGGTCAAATCAAATTTGTAGCATCATACCGAAGAAGACTCTAGGCTGTAATCGCTACCAAAGGTGCTTCAACAAAGTACTGAATACTTCAACAAGGGTCTGAATACTTAAGTAAATGTTATATTTCAGTTTTATTTTTAATACATTTGCAAACATTTCTAAAAACCTGTTTTTGCTTTGTCATTATGGGGTATAGATTGATGAGAAAAAAAACAATTGTATCTATTTTAGAATAAGGCTGTAACGTAACAAAATGTGGAAAAAGTCAAGGGGTCTGAATACTTTCCAATGCATAGTAATTGAAAACAATCTACCAAATATCTAAATAAAAGGTATGTAATGCTCTCTTCTGATGCTGTAGAACTGTGTGCTTAAGATTTCAGAAGCACCAATGCAAGTAGTTGTGACAGAAATGGATTTTGGGCTGAACAGGGCGGTTTCTGTCCACGGTTCTGGACTGAACTCTGAGAAACATTGAGGAAACGATTCACTTTTCAAGCAATCTAAAGACACAAGTCCGTTACATAATTAATGATTTTGACAGATTATGTGAGGGTCCTTACTATCCGGGATCATTGGGACGTCCCTACTCCATTGAAGTTAAAATGTAAAATGGTTAAGGGTTGGGTAAGGGTTAGGGTAAGGGTAGGTGTTAAGGTTAGGGTAAGAGTTTAGGGTAGGATTAGTCAACCTGGTCTCAGAGCATGTCGTATTATTCTGTACGTAAATCCGAAACACCTCATCTAGTATGATATGTTATGTTTCCTATGGTATGTATTAATTTGTGGCTGTCCATCACCAATTTCGTATGATATGTTATGAATTACAATTCGTATTATATGTTATGAATTTACAAAGCATATAATGTTACGAATTATATGTTATGAATTCTAGCTAGGTGGCTAATGAGTTAAAACGCTTATGTTGTGTCTGATAAGATTGGAACTCGCAACCTTTGGGTTGCTAGACGTTCGCGTTATATGTTATGATACGTATGTTATGATATGTTACAAATTCTAGCTAGGTGGCTAACGTTAGCTAGCTGGCTAACGTTAGCTAGGCTAGGGGCTAGGGTTAAGTTTAGGAGTTAGGTTAAAGGGTTAGGGGAAGGGTTAGTTAACATGCTAAATAGTTGCAAAGTAGCTAAAAAGTAGTAAGTAGTTAAAGTTGCTAATTAGCTAAAATGCTAAAGTTGTCCTTGATAAGATTCGAACTCGCAACTTTTGGGTTGCTAGATGTTCACGCTATATGTAACCATACCAAAGGTGACATATCATACTATACTGAACAGAAATATAAATGCAACATGCAACAATTTCAACGATTTTACTAAGTTACAGTTCATATAAGGAAATCAGTCAATTTAAATAAATTCATTAGGCCTTAATTTCACATAACTGGGCAGGGGTGCAGCCATGGGTGGGCCTGGGAAGGCATAGGCCCACCCACTTGGGAGACTGGGCCACCCACTGGGGAGCCAGGCCCAGCCAATCAGAATGAGTTTTCCCCCACAAAAGGGCTTTATTACAGACAGAAATACTCCTCAGTTTCATCAGCTGTCTGGGTGGCTGGTCTCAGACGATCCCACAGGTGAAGAAGCCGGATGTAGAGGTCCTGGGCTGGCGTGATTCCACGTGATCTGCGGTTGTGAGGCCGGTTGGACGTACTGCCAAATTCTCTGAAACGACGTTGGAGGTGGCTTATGGTAGAGACATTTACATTCAATAATCTGGCAACAGCTCTGGTGGACATTCCTGCAGTCTGCATGCCAATTTCATGCTCCCTCAAAACTTGAGACATCTGTGGCGTTGTGTTGTGTGACAAAACTGCAATAAAAGTGACCTTTTATTGTCCCCAGCACAAGGTGCACCTGTGTAATGATAATGCTGTTTAATCAGCTTATTGATATGCCACACCTGTCAGGTGGATTGATTATCTTGGCAAAGGAGAAATGCTCACTAACAGGGAGGTAAACAAATTTGATTAAAAAATGTTAGAGAAATAAGCTTTTTGTGCATATGGCAAATTTCTGGGATCTTTTATTTCAGCTCATGGAACATGGGACCAACACTTTACATGTTGCGTTTATATTTTTGTTCAGTATAATTTGAGTGTCCCGGATATACTTCTACTATGTTACGTCTAGTGTATGAGACCAGGCTGGGATAGCACTAACCATTCTGTGAGCTATGCGGTGCTGCGAAGCGCACCGTGCGTAGATCATCAGAGCGAAGCATCATCGTGGTGGATAGAGGCGATAGAGACCAACGGAGGAATGGAAGACGCTGTAGCCTAGATGAATCCGACGGGCATTTCGTGGACAGCTGTGTGTCAGTAAAAATTGACACTTTGAAGCGAGAGGTGCCGTCGATGATATTCTGATGGGTTGTGGAGGAAGCCGGTCCGACACAATAATCGAACCGAGGTATCATGAAAGCTGGACCCGAGAAACCGAGTCGACATGGCTCACCAATACAGACGCCGAGGCTGCTCTCTCCACTATCAACAGTAAGAAGTGTCGTGATTGTGGAGAATATTCTGGATTTAATGCTGAAAAAATACGCAGGTTGGGTTGGGTAGCTGCTATCATTTAGCTTGCCTGAAGCTGTCCATTATATTGCTGTATAAACCCGCAGTAGTTTACCGATACTTTTTTATTGAGGCAGTGAGTGAATCATGTATATGTTTATTGTCATGGTGAACAGCGGCAATTTGGTCTAAATATATTGGATAAAAACGGGTCAATAATAAGTAATACCGTATGCAGAATCATCTTCACACCAGTGTGGTGAGATGGCCCTTATGAACTGTGTGGTTAAGATGGTTTCAACCCACCTCTGTTACAAATGGTCAGCCTTTCAATGCCCCATTCTGTTTTCACTACAGTCAAACTACAAAAGGCAATAATCTCACTACTATTGCCAATTTGTATTGATATGTAATCCCCTACTTCTCTGTGATTTACCTAGTCAGCAAAGTACATGTTCAGGGGCATTACAGTGCCTTCAGAAAGTATTCATACCCCTTGACTTATTCCACAATTGGTTGTTTTACAACCTGAATTCGAGAGGTGCATGGGAATGGAAAATGTCTGCACTCACTAACTGGAAGTCGCTCTGGATAAGAGCGTCTGCTAAATACCAAAAAAAAAAAAAAAAATTCTAAATGGATTTTGTTTGTTGGATGTCAACCCCATCTACACACAGTACCCCATAATGACAAAGGGAAAACATGTTTTTACAATTGTTGCAAATTTATTAAAAATTAAATACAGAAATATCAAATTTACATAAGTATTCACACCCCTGAGTCAATACTTTGTAGAAGCGCCTTTGGCAGCGATTATAGCTTTGAGTCTTTCTGGGTAAGTCTCTAAGAGCTTTGCACACCTGGATTGTTCAACATTTGCCCATTTATTATTTTCTAAATTCTTCAAGCTCTGTCAAATTGGTTGTTGATCATTGCTAGACAACCATTTTCATGTCTTGCCATAGATTTTCGAGTAGATTTAAGTCAAAACTGTAACTCGGCCACTCATTTACTGTCTTTTTAGTAAGCAAGTCCGTGGTAGATTTGGCCTTGTGTTTTAGGTTATTGTCCTGCTGAAAGGTGAATTCATCCTCCAGCCTTCTTCTTCTTCTTCTTCTTCTTCTTCTTCTTCTTCTTCTTCAGGTAAAGGGCTTGAGGGCATTCAGAAAGAGAAGAGGATGATGGTGACCACAGGGACCCAGTGTGGGAAGCAGACCCTCACCAGCTCTGGACCCAACCACCAGACCCTCACCAGCTCTGGACCCAACCACCAGACCCTCACCAACTCTGGACCCAACCACCAGAACCTCACCAGCTCTCGACCCAACCACCAGACCCTCACCAGGTCTGGACCCAACCACCAGACCCTCACCAGCTCTGGACCCAGCCACCGGTGGTCCTGCCACGATGTAGGCCTCACTGTATGTCCATACCAAATGGGTAGTCTCCTGACAATCAGATGATGATGGTCATAATCGGTGAAAATCAGTCTCTTGACAATGTCCTGACAATCAGTACAAACAGGAGTGGTGGGATTACATTTTACATTTTCGTCATTTAGCAGACGCTCTTATCCATAGCGACTTACAGGAGCAATTAGGGTTAAGTGCCTTGCTCAAGGGCACATCGACAGATTTTTCACCTAGTCGGCTCGGGGATTAGAACCAGCGACCTTTCGGTTACTGGCACAACGCTCTAAACCACTAAGCTACCTGCCGCCCCATATATATCATATATAACCCATTGTTTTGTTTACTCAGTATTTATCTAAACCACAGACTAGTAGCCTATATAACGTGTGTGGTTTAATGAATCAGTGTAACTCAAGATGACAGTGTGGGCCGATATACTAAACTATACTAAACTATACTACTGTACTGGGTCTATAATACTAAATTGAAGCCTCCGTGTTATCTATGACTGTTAGGATGAAATCTTCTCTTGTCCTTTTACAGCAAACAAAAAAGGAGTCCAGAAGGAGAGCGTCTAAGGAGGTGACCGCTCCGTCTAAAGAGGTCCAAGCTGTCAGTGGCAGTGGGGATAACGTCCCACTCAGTCAGGCCTGGGATGCCGCTCCGTCTAAGGAGGTCCAAGCTGTCAGTGGCAGTGGGGATAACGTCCCACTCAGTCAGGCCTGGGATGAAAGGTGAAAACGGCTTCTCTACAGGGGAGGCTGGAGAATGATCATCTACTGTCTGGTTGAGCTGTTTACCAAAATATAGGAATACGCTTTGAGGTTTACAGATGAACCCTGATTCCTGGTGACAAAGGTTGCTTGTGTCCCAAATGGCACCCACCCTATTCCCTATATAGTGCACTACTTTAGACCAGAGAATGGCACCCTATTCCCTATATAGTGCACTACTTTAGACCAGAGAATGGCACCCTATTCCCTATATAGTGCACTACTTTAGACCAGAGAATGGCACCCTATTCCCTATATAGTGCACTACTTTAGACCAGAGAATGGCACCCTATTCCCTATATAGTGCACTACTTTAGACCAGAAATGGCACCCTATTCCCTATATAGTGCACTACTTTAGACCAGAAATGGCACCCTATTCCCTATATAGTGCACTACTTTAGACCAGAGAATGGCACCCTATTCCCTATATAGTGCACTACTTTAGACCAGAAATGGCACCCTATTCCCTATATAGTGCACTACTTTAGACCAGAGAATGGCACCCTATTCCCTATAT
>CM062489.1:519916-564916 GCA_031479575.1 Coregonus ussuriensis
AGACCCACGTTTGGAGAGTCTGTTTAATTATACGTTACATTTGATTTATTTTTTATCTTTTATTCCCCCCTGCGTCAGGACCAAGCCTACAGACAATCGACAGAGTAAGTTCAAATGACATTTTATTTAACTTCTGGCGGACTATTCTGTTTTTTTGCAAGCTAATTCCCAGCAACACGAGTGTGTAAATACTAGTGTGTAAATACTAGTGTGTAAAAACTAGTGTGTAAAAACTAGTGTTGCTAAAAGCAGCTACACACGCATGACTAAGTCACTTTGGATAAAAGCGTCTGCTAAATGGCATATTATTGTTAGACCAAAAGTGCTGTCGACCGACGACTACAGGGGGCTTTACAACTAAATATAAATATCCCGCATGTGCCTATACAATAATATTGTCTTATTCTTCTGGGCCCGTATTCATACATCATCTCCGAGTATGAGTCCTGATCTAGGGTCAGGTCCCCCCCTGATCCAGGGTCAGATCCCCCCTGTCCATATAGTCTTACTCATTATAATCTAAAAGGCTAAACTGATCGTAGATCAGCAATACTACTCTGAGATGCTTTATGAATACAGGCCCTGATTTGTTGTTGTTTTGTTCTTGTAAATATGATAAACTGCTCTGTAATGGGGTCTTAGTGGTTTTAATCAGTGGACTAAGTAATCTATCTCAAGACAAGCTTCTGAAGAAAATGTTTTTAATTTGAAGTTTTTGCCACCTGTGTTTTACAGTATGTGTTCTGCATGTGTTTGAAGTTTGAACCATCTGAGCCTTATAAAGTGGTTTCATCTGACCAAGCAATGTTTGTTGATGACTGATCGTTTTTTAGCCTCTTTTCCTGGGTCCTCTTTTCCTGGGTCCTCTTTTCCTGGGTCCTCTTTTCCTGGGTCCTCTTTTCCTGGGTCCTCTTTTCCTGGGTCCTCTTTTCCTGGGTCCTCTTTTCCTGGGTCATCTTTTCCTGGGTCATCTTTTATGGGGTTTCAATCTGGGGCTCATCTTTCCTTCCTCCCTTCCTTGAAGTAATAATCCCTGATTAGAATGTCTAAATGGCTGGAAAGGTGAAAGGTCATCTGGTGGAGCCCTTGCATACACCTTCTTCTTCGTGAAATGGGAAAAACAACACACAGCCTGAGAGGACGTTACTGCTCCTGACAGTACTTCATGCAGCCCTTCACTCCCAAGAATCATTCGGCTGCAGCTACAACCATAGCGATCCTTCCTGAGTTCTTATCCAGTCCTGTACTGCAGTTTATCACCGTAGCAATACATGGCAAAAATTCCACCTTTTTCATTCTAAGGGTATTTGTATCCTGCGTCTGGCCAACGGTTACCCGCAGCAATGGACAGCGATGTCTCCATGGCAGCCAGACCAGATGACTCCATGGCAGCCAGACCAGATGTCTCCATGGCAGCCAGACCAGATGTCTCCATGGCAGCCAGACCAGATGTCTCCATGGCAGCCAGACCCGATGTATCCATGGCAGCCAGACCAGATGTCTCCATGGCAGCCAGACCAGATGTCTCCATGGCAGCCAGACCAGATGTCTCCATGGCAGCCAGACCAGATGTCTCCATGGCAGCCAGACCATTTGTCTCCATGGCAGCCAGACCAGATGTCTCCATGGCAGCCAGACCAGATGTCTCCATGGCAGCCAGACCAGATGTCTCCATGGCAGCCAGACCAGATGTCTCCATGGCAGCCAGACCAGATGTCTCCATGGCAGCCAGACCAGATGTCTCCATGGCAGCCAGACCAGATGTCTCCATGGCAGCCAGACCAGATGTCTCCATGGCAGCCAGACCACTTCCGCTGCTTCAGCAGAACAGCTATTATCCGACAAACACTGGTTCTTTAACCCTTACTGGGCTTTCAGGGAACTCATGTATAAAAGTCCCCCACAAATCTACAGTTGAGACCTTCAATGTCATCTTCTTCCGCAAAAGAATCACTCATGTCCATCTCTCTGCAAACATTCATCACATGTCCAAATTCTTTGCAATTGGAACACTCCAACACTATGGGGATATATGCCCTCACAGGGAACCTCATATATCGTATCTTGACATGTGTAGGGAGCACTTGCATACACCTGTCCAATCAGTGATTACTTAAAGGAAAGGAGGAAGGCAGAGTGCACTTTGAAAGAATTGGAATGGGGCCTGTGATTTCAACATGGCAGGAATGTTTGAAGTGAATGGAACATTTTATTTATTTATTTTACCTTTATTTAACTAGGCAAGTCAGTTAAGAACAAATTCTTATGTACAATGACGGCCTACACCGGCCAAACCCGGACGACGCTGGGCCAATTGTGCGCCGCCCTATGGGATGAGTGGCGCAGTGGTCTAAGGCACTGCATCGCAGTGTTAACTGTGCCACCAGAGATCCTGGTTCGAATCCAGGCTCTGTCGCAGCCGGCCGCGACCGGGAGACCCATGGGGCGGCGCACAATTGGCCCAGCGTCGTCCAGGGTAGGGGAGGGAATGGCCGGCAGGGATGTAGCTCAGTTGATAGAGCATGGCGTTTGCAACGCCAGGGTTGTGGGTTTGATTCCCACGGGGGGCCAGTATAAAAAAAAAAAAAAAAAAAGATCTATTCGCTAACTGTAAGTCGCTCTGGATAAGAGCGTCTGCTAAATGACTAAAATGTAATGTAAATGTATGATGACTGTAAGTTTTGTTTACCCCATATGTTTACATTTACATTTTTTTTTTTGTAACTCTGTGTTGTTGTTTTTATCACACTGCTTTGCTTTATCTTGGCCAGGTCGCAGTTGTAAATGAGAACTTGTTCTCAACTGGCTTACCTGGTTAAATAAAGGTTAAATAAAAAATGATGTCTGGATAACAGGACTGTCACCGTACAGTAGATGGTGGAGAGCCCCTTTAGGCTTGAGAGGGTTTGGTCACCATATTTCTAAGGTAGCTTATATGGCCACAACTAAATAAAGCTTTCTGTTATGCAGAGTGTGTTTGGCCTTGTTTAAAGACAGGGAGGGAAAGGCAATCCTTTAGGTCATAAATATCTTTACGTGAATTAAATGTCTGACTTCAAGTGGAACCCGGGGTGCATCCAAAATGGCCCCCTATTCCCTATATAGTGTACTAGGGCCCAGAGTGCTCTGATCAAAAGTAGTGCACTATATAGGGAATAATAGGGTGCTATTTGGGACACAGTAATGATGAAGGGTTGGTTGTGTGAGTCCCCGTTGATGACTGCTATGATGCAGTGACAGATACAGTCAGGGAAGAATGTCTCCTCTTCTGAAGAAAGGGTCTAAACACATTTATTCCATTGAACTTAAGGGTTCTTACAGTATATGGACACCCCTATATGGACACCCCTATATGGACACCCCTATATGGACACCCCTTCAAATTAGTGGATTCGGCCATTTCAGCCACACCTTCTAAATAATCAAGCACACCGCCGTGCAATCTCCATAGAGAAACATTGGCAGTAGAATGGCCTTACTGAAGAGCACAGTGACTTTCAACGTGGCACCGTCATAGGATGCCACCTTTCCAACAAGTCAGTTCGTCAAATTTCTGCCCTGCTAGAGCTGCCCCGGTCACCTGTAAGTGCTGTTATTGTGAAGTGGAAACGTCTAGGATCAACAACGGCTCAGTCGTGAAGTGGTAGGCCACACAAGCTCACAGAACAGGACCGCTGAGTGTTCAAGCACGTAAAACTTGTCTGTCCTCGGTTGCAACACTCACTACCTAGTTCCAAACTGCCTCTGGAAGCAACATCAGCACAATAACTGTTAGTCGGGAGCTTTATGAAATGGGTTTCCATGGCCGCACACAAGCCTAAGATCACCATGCGCAATGTCAAGCGTCGGCTGGAGGGGTGTAAAGCTCGCCGCCATTGGACTCTGGAGCAGTGGAAACACGTTCTCTGGAGTGATGAATCACGCTTCACCATCTGGCAGTGAGACGGACAAATCTGGGTTTGGCGGATGCCAGGAAAACGCTACCTGCCCCAATGCATAGTGCCAACTGTAAAGTTTGGTGGAGGAGGAATAATGGTCTGGGGCTGTTTTTCAAGGTTCGGGCTAGGCCCCTTAGTTCCATTGAAGGGAAATCTTAACAATACAGCATACAATGACATTCTAGATGATTCTTTGCTTCCAACTTTGTGGCAACAGTTTGGGGAAGGCCCTTTCCTGTTTCAGCATGACAATGCCCCTGTGCACAAAGCGAGGTCCATACAGAAATGGTTTGTCGAGATTGGTGTGGAAGAACTTGACTGGCCTGCACAGAGCCCTGAACTCAACCCCATCGAACACCTTTGGGATGAATTTGAAAGCTGATTGCGAGCCAGGCCTAATCGCTCAACCTCACTAATGCTCTTGTGTCCCTGCAGCAATGTTCCAACATCTAGTGGAAAGCCTTCCCAGAAGAGAGGAGGCTGTTATAGCAGCAAAGGGGGGACAAACTCCATATTAATGCCCATGATTTTGGAATGAGATGTTCGACGAGTAGGTGTCCACATACTTTTGGCCATGTAGTGTATTTCCTCTGCTTTTAGTTCAATAATGTCAAACCTCACTATGGATCTATCCGATGAAAAGACATATGCCTACCACTGACCTACCGCTGACCTACCACTGACCTACCGCTGACCTACCACTGACCTACCCCTAACCTACCACTGACCTACCCCTAACCTACCACTGACCTACCCCTAACCTACCACTGACCTACCCCTAACCTACCACTGACCTACCACTGACCTACCGCTGACCTACCGCTGACCTACCACTGACCTACCACTGACCTACCACTGACCTACCACTGACCTACCACTGACCTACCGC
The DNA here is from genome assembly GCA_031479575.1 of Coregonus ussuriensis. NCBI lineage: Eukaryota > Metazoa > Chordata > Actinopteri > Salmoniformes > Salmonidae > Coregonus > Coregonus ussuriensis. The sequence goes on from CM062489.1 coordinate 524,744, forward strand.
TGACCTACCGCTGACCTACCCCTAACCTACCACTGACCTACCACTGACCTACCACTGACCTACCACTGACCTACCGCTGACCTACCCCTAACCTACCGCTGACCTACCACTGACCTACCCCTAACCTACCACTGACCTACCCCTAACCTACCACTGACCTACCCCTAACCTACCACTGACCTACCCCTAACCTACCACTGACCTACCCCTAACCTACCACTGACCTACCCCTAACCTACCACTGACCTACCCCTAACCTACCACTGACCTACCCCTAACCTACCGCTGACCTACCACTGACCTACCCCTAACCTACCACTGACCTACCCCTAACCTACCACTGACCTACCCCTAACCTACCACTGACCTACCCCTAACCTACCGCTGACCTACCACTGATCTACCGCTGACCATCAATGAATATCAATGCAGCATCTGAGGACCTCATCAATGGTGGAGGAGTACATAGCAGAGGGCTTTGCCACAGTGACAGTGAGAGAGGGAGTGGACATCATTCAGACCAACATCTCTTTCCTTAGACAGCAGTTCACCCGCATGGCCACATCCTACGCTGCACAGACCGTCTGCTGCTGCACCCAGGGTCTGGCTCTCAACCTGTACTGTCTCCGAGGGGAACAGAGAGCTCTCACCCAAGTCATCAACCACCGCATCACGAGGATGTCAGCAGAGGTCAACCCCAGCCTGGTCAACTGGCTGACCAGTATGATGACCATGAGACTCCATGTCATTCTGGAGCAGTCACTGAGGCACAGGCTGGACAGCAGACAGACACACAGAACATGGAGATGGATGAAGGTCTGTCCCCGGCCCCAGCCACCACAGCAGGGGAGGCCATGGTTTCATCAGGGGACAGACAGGAAGTTGGAGCGTCCCCCAGGGTGGCCACCCCCTCGCAGAGAGCATCATCAGGGGAGACCGGAAGAGCAGCTGCTATGGCAGCAGGAAGAAGGGAGGAGTCTGTAGGAGACGTGGAGCCCTGGGCAGCTACAGTGCCCCTCATCAGACATGACATGAAGACTCAGCCCCCTCTGTCTGACGCATACCTCCACTGGATGCCTGCCAAGAGGAGGAAAATCCACCAGGGTGAGGGCCCCCAAATGTCCCTGTCTGAGGCAGTGAGCCGGGCTGCCCGGGCTGCAGGAGTCATACCTGTCTCTAGCCCAGACAGCCTCCAGGGGGAGCTAGAGGAGCCAGAGCTGCAGGAGGCCTACCAAGAACAGGTGAGGAGTGACATCAAGGAGAGAGTAAGGGATGACCAAGACCCAGCGTTTCCCCAACACACACCGGGCCTTCTTTCTAGATGACTCTGAAATCTCATTGGTCCTCAGGCCTGTCAAAAACCCCATCTATACAATCAGTTTTCTCCATGGATGACTCCTAATCTGATTGGTCACCACACCTGTCAATAACCACATTTAGCCAATCACTCACAACCATGATGTATCCAGGGGTGTGTTCATCATCATGCATCTCTGACATGACGTCAGGAATCATGTCCGCTCGATTCGTGACATTTCTATCTTCAACATTATGTAATGCGCCCCAGACTCCATTCTGAAACATTCCCTGCAGGTCTCTCATATCCAATGAAGGACAAAGAGCAAAGAAAATACAAGAGACATGACTTGCTTAGACACTGCTTTCTCACTGACCTGCCACGGAAAATGCCACTCACTGAAAACCGAGAAGAGCTTTACAACCTGTCTGTCATCTATCAATGGAAAATGCCAGTCAGTGTGGTATCTTCCCCAAAGCAATGCTTTCTCATTCCAAAAAAACGAATTCCTAACTGGTTGTCATCTGTATGTCCTGTTGTCCTTATGAGGCTTTAAGTTGTAAATTAGCACAAATTGTACATTGTATTAAGAATGTGATGTAATAATATTGTAGTGGTAATGCAACAGCTATTTCTTGTTAAGTTAATAAAGTAACGAAACCTTTCCATAGTCTCTTTTATTTATTTTTTGCGTTAAGCTCGGTATCCCAACTATAGGTGAAAGAAGCACTAGCCTGTTTAAACCAGACTGAACTATGCTTACAAGTAAAACAATAGTGAGCGTAGCCGTGGTCCTCTGTAGCTCAATTGGTAGAGCACGGCGCTTGTAACGCCAGGGTAGTGGGTTCGATCCCCGGGACCACCCATACACAAAACATTTATGCACGCATGACTGTAAGTCGCTTTGGATAAAAGCGTCTGCTAAATGGCATATTATTATTATATTATAGCATTCAGTCTGGTGTAACAAGGATATATGATTATTTACTTTCAAAATAGAGAGGATGTTATAGGTCTAACTGTAAGTCTCTGGATTGCCTCTCTAACCTGGTGGTCCCTGCACGCACCACCCACGTGGAGTTCCAGGTCTCAGGCAGCCTCTGGAACTGCCGTTCTGCTGCCAACAAGGCAGAGTTCATCTCAGCCTATGCTACCCTCCAGTCCCTCGACTTCTTGGCGCTGACGGAAACATGGATTACCACTGAAAACACTGCTACTCCTACTGCTCTCTCCTCGTCTGACCATGTGTTCTCGCATACCCCGAGAGCATCTGGTCAGCGGGGTGGTGGCACAGGAATCCTCATCTCTCCCAAGTGGACATTCTCTATTTTTCCCCTGACCCATCTATCTATCTCCTCATTTGAATTCCATGCTGTCACAGTCACTAGCCCATTTAAGCTTAACATCCTTGTCATTTATCGCCCTCCAGGTTACCTTGGAGAGTTCATCAATGAGCTTGACGCCTTGATAAGTTCCTTCCCTGAGGATGGCTCACCCCTCACAGTTCTGGGTGACTTTAACCTCCCTACGTCTACCTTTGACTCATTTCTCTCTGCCTCCTTCTTTCCACTCCTCTCCTCTTTTGACCTCATCCTCTCACCGTCCCCCCCTACTCACAAGGCAGGCAATATGCTTGACCTCATCTTTACTAGATGCTGTTCTTCTACTAATCTCACTGCAACTCCCCTCCATGTCTCCGACCACTACTTTGTATCATTTTCTCTCTCGCTCTCCTCCAACACTACTCACTCTGCCCCTACTCAGATGGTAATGCGCCGTCGCAACCTTCGCTCTCTCTCTCCCGCTACTCTCTCCTCTTCCATCCTATCATCTCTTCCCTCTGCTCAATCCTTCTCCCTCCAATCTCCTGATTCTGCCTCCTCAACCCTCCTCTCCTCCCTTTCTGCATCCTTTGACTCTCTATGTCCCCTATCCTCCCAGCCGGCTCGGTCCTCCCCTCCAGCTCCGTGGCTTGATGACTCATTTGCGAGCTCACAGAACAGGGCTCCGGGCAGCCGAGCGGAAATGGAGGAAAACTAGACTCCCTGCGGACCTGGCATCTTTTCACTCCCTCCTCTCTACATTTTCTTCATCTGTTTCTGCTGCTAAAGCCACTTTCTACCACTCTAAATGTCAAGCCTCTGCCTCTAACCCTAGGAAGCTCTTTGCCACCTTCTCCTCCCTGCTGAATCCTCCTCCCCCTCCCCCCCCTCCTCCCTCTCTGTGGATGACTTCGTCAACCATTTTGAAAAGAAGGTTGACTACATCCGATCCTCGTTTGTTAAGTGAAATGACACCGCTGGTCCTGCTCACACTGCCCTACCCTATGCTTTGACTTCTTTCTCCCCTCTCTCTCCAGATAAAATCTTGCGACTTGTGACGGCCGGCCGCCCAACAACCTGCCCGCTTGACCCTATCCCCTCCTCTCTTCTCCAGACCATCTCCGGTGACCTTCTCCCTTACCTCACCTCGCTGATCAACTCATCCTTGACCGCTGGCTATGTCCCTTCCGTCTTCAAGAGAGCGAGAGTTGCACCCCTTCTCAAAAAACCAACACTCGATACCTCTGATGTCAACAACTACAGACCAGTATCCCTTCTTTCTTTTCTCTCCAAAACTCTTGAGCATGCCGTCTTTAGCCAACTCTCTTGCTATCTCTCTCAGAATGACCTTCTTGATCCAAACCAGTCAGGTTTCAAGACTGGTCATTCAACTGAGACTGCTCTTCTCTGTGTCACAGAGGCTCTCTGCACTGCTAAAGCTAACTCTCTCTCCTCTGCTCTTGTCCTTCTAGAAAAGTCTGCTGCCTTTGATACTGTGAACCATCAGATCCTCCTCTCCACCCTCTCCGAGCTGGGCATCTCCGGCGCGGCTCACTCTTGGATTGCGTCCTACCTGACCGGTCGCTCCTACCAAGTGCCGTGGCGAGAAGCTGTCTCCGCACCACGTACTCTCACCACTGGTGTCCCCCAGGGCTCAGTTCTAGACCCTCTCCTATTCTCGCTATACACCAAGTCACTTGGCTCTGTCATATCCTCACATGGCCTCTCCTATCATTGCTACGCAGACGACACACAACTAATCTTCTCCTTTCCCCCTTCTGATAACCAGGTGGCGAATCGTATCTCTGCATGTCTGGCAGACATATCAGTATGGATGACGGATCACCACCTCAAGCTGAACCTTGGCAAGACGGAGCTGCTCTTCCTCCCGGGGAAGGACTGCCCGTTCCATGATCTTGCCATCACGGTTGACAACTCCGTTGTGTCCTCCTCCCAGAGTGCAAAGAGCCTTGGCGTGACCCTGGACAACACCCTGTCGTTCTCCGCTAACATCAAGGCGGTGACCCGATCCTGTAGGTTCATGCCGGTTCATCCAGAATGCCGCAGCCCATCTGGTGTTCAACCTTCCCAAGTTCTCTCACGTCACCCCGCTCCTCCGCACACTCCACTGGCTTCCAGTTGAAGCTCGCATCTGCTACAAGACCATGGTGCTTGCCTACGGAGCTGTGAGGGGAACGGCACCTCCGTACCTTCAGGCTCTGATCAGTCCCTACACCCAAACGAGGGCATTGCGTTCATCCACCTCTGGCCTGCTGGCTCCCCTACCTCTGCTGAAGCACAGTTCCCGCTCAGCCCAGTCAAAACTGTTCGCTGCTCTGGCACCCCAATGGTGGAACAAGCTCCCTCACGATGCCAGGACAGCGGAGTCACTCACCACCTTCCGGAGACATTTGAAACCCCACCTCTTTAAGGAATACCTGGGATAGGATAAAGTAATCCTAATATGGATAAACCAGATATTTATAGATATGGATAAACCAGATATTTATCATAACAACCAATAAAAATAGATATGGATAAACCAGATATTTATCATAACAACCAATCAGAATAGATATGGATAAACCAGATATTTATCATAACAACCAATCAGAATAGATATGGATAAACCAGATATTTATCATAACAACCAATCAAAGTAGATATGGATAAACCAGATATGTATAGATATAGATAAACCAGATAGTTACCATAAGGACCAATAATCTATTTTCTCTTTCAATAAATAACACACATATAAAATGAACCTTTAACTGTAGTTATTGACTATACTACGTCTATGTATTAATCATCATCCAATGATGGAGAGCAGCATTTCTCAGTAGGTTGAAAAGGCCTCCATATTTGGATGTTTTATGTGGTTCACACATAAAGTGCTGAAGAAAATGTAGATGTATGTATTGTATGTTGTAAGTCTTTGTATGCAGTGGTGTAAAGTACTTAAGTAAATGTACTTTAAAGCATTACTTAAGTAGTTTTTGGGGTATCTGTACTTTACTCTACTATTTATATTTTTGACAACTTTTACTTCACTACATTCCTAAATAAAATGATGTACTTTTTACTCCATAAATGTTCCCTGACACCCAAAAGTACTTGTTACATTTTGAATGCTTAGCAGGACAGAAAAATTGTCAAATTCACGCACTTATCAAGAGAACATCCCTGGTCATCCCTACTGCCTCTGATCTGGCGGACTCACTAAACACAAATACTTAGTTTGTAAATCATATGTTAGTGTTGGAGTGTGACCCTGGCTATCCGTAAATAAATAAATAAGAAAATCGTTCCATCTGTTTGTTTAATATAAGGAATTTGAAATGATTTATACTTTTACTTTTGATACTTAAGTATATTTTAGCAATTACATTTACTTTCGATACTTAAGTAGATTTAAAACCAAATACTTTTAGACTTTTACTCAAGTAGTATTTTACTGGGTGACTTTCACTTTTACTTGAGTCATTTTCTATTAAGGTATCTTTACTTCAGTATGACAATCGGATACTTTTTCCACCACTGTTTGTATGTTGTTTATGTAATGTGTAGCTTAAAAAAAAAATCTCTCTATATATGTTTTTGTTGTTCAATGAAAACGTTTGAGTACCTGGCAGGTTTTGAGACCATGCGGCACATGCCATCCAATGATTGGCGGTGAAAGATGATCTATCATATTGACAGAATAGCGGAGTGATTTAAATACGACGTCAGGTGAGATCAGGTGGGCCCATTCTAGCCAATGAGAGGGCAGATACGCGTGCGAAGAACACGCACAACTAAGTCGTTTTTCTCAAAGTTGCCGAAGTGTCACGTGCATCCACTTATATCGGTACATTTGTAAAAGACTAAACATTACGAAATGTATATTCGATCAAATAAGCCTCACGTAATTCGACACTCATAGAACTCCATAGAAAATGGGTTTATTTGACGGAGACAGTTGGATGGAGTAAATCCTCTCGCTTCTCCTCTTCCTCGCTGTTGGCGGCTGTAAATACCGGCTGTCGGTGGAATCAGTGGATGAGAGACGGTTGAGGAAAACGGCTTTAACGACGCGGCTGAACGGCTCTTTTTCTGTAACAAGACGCGTTTCTCATACATCTATATATTTTTTCTCGCGACGACAGCCATTATTTACGTGGATATAATATTGTATTATAATTGTGTGAAGATGGCCAAACGGCTGGGAACCGAGGACGGAATGTTAGTCTCACCAACGCTTCTTCAAGATTTCCGCGTTGATCAGTATCTGAACTCCGGGGACGTGAACATGGATATCGCGGATGGAGCGGAGGACCTTTCCTTGGAGGAAATGTTATCGCTGTACAGCCAGCCGATCAACGAAGAGCAGGCATGGGCTGTGTGTTACCAAGGTTGCAGAAACACCGGAGGAGAAATTCCAAGACCTCTGGCTCGTCCGTTGTGGATTTGGCGAGAAGGGTTGACGGACCTGGCGATGTACGGATTCTGAGAGATGGAACAGTTCATTTGCGCCACCAAGACAGCACAGGTAAACACCATGTCTGACTAAATGTTGGTCCTACTAGGCTTTTCTGATTCGTATCTAATAATAATATGCCATTTAGTAGACGCTTTTATCCAAAGCGACTTACAGTCATGCGTGCATACATTTTTGTGTATGGGTGGTCCCGGGGATCGAACCCACTACCTTGGCGTTACAAGCGCCGTGCTCTACCAGCTGAGCTACAGAGGACCACGATCTAGGCTCTCCTGTTGCCTTATTACCTAATGTGAACATATCTAAGTGGTTAGAATACATTTGCATTGGATACATTAGTATTTTTTTAATAATTCCATCATCCATGGTGATAATAAAGGCTATAGTGGCCATATTGTTCATTTCTGCCATGTGTTGAATTTGTTAACAGACGTGCCTTCAGAAAGTATTGACACCCCATCACTTTTTCCACGTTTTGTATTGTTACCGCCTGAATTTAAAAAGGCTTAATATGAGCTTTTGTGTCAATGTCCTAAAACCCCATAATGTCTAAGTGGAATTATGTTTTTAGAAATGCTTACAAATTAAGTAGAAATGATAAGCTGAATGGCTGAAGGATTGCAATATTTACCTGGAGCTAACCCTGCAGATAGCACTACTGGGTGATCTGAAAAGTCATAGTCAATCGATCAATAATATAATAATTATTTTAGCAAAAATGTATATTTTTAATTTACAATCTGTAGAAACAATAAGAATAGTATGAAAATGTATGCACTCACTAACGGTAAGTCGCTCTGGATAAGAAGTCTGCTAAATGACTCAAATGTAAATAGAAGGGTTCAGAACTTTAGTGAAACATCACAGTACAGTTGAAATATATGGCAAGTAGAAATCCAATATGGATGGTGTTAAGAGATAGATGGGAGGGGTTGAATCCAATATGGATGGTGTTAAGAGATAGATGGGAGGGGTTGAATCCAATATGGATGGTGTTAAGAGATAGATGGGAGGGGTTGAATCCAATATGGATGGTGTTAAGAGATAGATGGGAGGGGTTGAATCCAATATGGATGGTGTTAAGAGATAGATGGGAGGGGTTGAATCCAATATGGATGGTGTTAAGAGATAGATGGGAGGGGTTGAATCCAATATGGATGGTGTTAAGAGATAGATGGGAGGGGTTGAATCCAATATGGATGGTGTTAAGAGATAGATGGGAGGGGTTGAATCCAATATGGATGGTGTTAAGAGATAGATGGGAGGGGTTGAATCCAATATGGATGGTGTTAAGAGATAGATGGGAGGGGTTGAATCCAATATGGAGGGGTGTTAAGAGATAGATGGGAGGGGTTGAATCCAATATGGATGGTGTTAAGAGATAGATGGGAGGGGTTGAATCCAATATGGATGGTGTTAAGAGATAGATGGGAGGGGTTGAATCCAATATGGATGGTGTTAAGAGATAGATGGGAGGGGTTGAATCCAATATGGATGGTGTTAAGAGATAGATGGGAGGGGTTGAATCCAATATGGATGGTGTTAAGAGATAGATGGGAGGGGTTGAATCCAATATGGATGGTGTTAGGAGATAGATGGGAGGGGTTGAATCCAATATGGATGGTGTTAAGAGATAGATGGGAGGGGTTGAATCCAATATGGATGGTGTTAAGAGATAGATGGGAGGGGTTGAATCCAATATGGATGGTGTTAAGAGATAGATGGGAGGGGTTGAATCCAATATGGATGGTGTTAAGAGATAGATGGGAGGGGTTGAATCCAATATGGATGGTGTTAAGAGATAGATGGGAGGGGTTGAATCCAATATGGATGGTGTTAAGAGATAGATGGGAGGGGTTGAATCCAATATGGATGGTGTTAAGAGATAGATGGGAGGGGTTGAATCCAATATGGATGGTGTTAAGAGATAGATGGGAGGGGTTGAATCCAATATGGATGGTGTTAAGAGATAGATGGGAGGGGTTGAATCCAATATGGATGGTGTTAGGAGATAGATGGGAGGGGTTGAATCCAATATGGATGGTGTTAGGAGATAGATGGGAGGGGTTGAATCCAATATGGATGGTGTTAAGAGATAGATGGGAGGGGTTGAATCCAATATGGATGGTGTTAAGAGATAGATGGGAGGGGTTGAATCCAATATGGATGGTGTTAGGAGATAGATGGGAGGGGTTGAATCCAATATGGAGGGGTGTTAAGAGATAGATGGGAGGGGTTGAATCCAATATGGATGGTGTTAGGAGATAGATGGGAGGGGTTGAATCCAATATGGATGGTGTTAGGAGATAGATGGGAGGGGTTGAATCCAATATGGATGGTGTTAAGAGATAGATGGGAGGGGTTGAATCCAATATGGATGGTGTTAGGAGATAGATGGGAGGGGTTGAATCCAATATGGATGGTGTTAGGAGATAGATGGGAGGGGTTGAATCCAATATGGATGGTGTTAAGAGATAGATGGGAGGGGTTGAATCCAATATGGATGGTGTTAAGAGATAGATGGGAGGGGTTGAATCCAATATGGATGGTGTTAGGAGATAGATGGGAGGGGTTGAATCCAATATGGAGGGGTGTTAAGAGATAGATGGGAGGGGTTGAATCCAATATGGATGGTGTTAAGAGATAGATGGGAGGGGTTGAATCCAATATGGATGGTGTTAAGAGATAGATGGGAGGGGTTGAATCCAATATGGATGGTGTTAAGAGATAGATGGGAGGGGTTGAATCCAATATGGATGGTGTTAAGAGATAGATGGGAGGGGTTGAATCCAATATGGATGGTGTTAAGAGATAGATGGGAGGGGTTGAATCCAATATGGATGGTGTTAAGAGATAGATGGGAGGGGTTGAATCCAATATGGATGGTGTTAAGAGATAGATGGGAGGGGTTGAATCCAATATGGAGGGGTGTTAAGAGATAGATGGGAGGGGTTGAATCCAATATGGATGGTGTTAAGAGATAGATGGGAGGGGTTGAATCCAATATGGATGGTGTTAAGAGATAGATGGGAGGGGTTGAATCCAATATGGATGGTGTTAAGAGATAGATGGGAGGGGTTGAATCCAATATGGATGGTGTTAAGAGATAGATGGGAGGGGTTGAATCCAATATGGATGGTGTTAAGAGATAGATGGGAGGGGTTGAATCCAATATGGATGGTGTTAAGAGATAGATGGGAGGGGTTGAATCCAATATGGATGGTGTTAAGAGATAGATGGGAGGGGTTGAATCCAATATGGATGGTGTTAAGAGATAGATGGGAGGGGTTGAATCCAATATGGATGGTGTTAAGAGATAGATGGGAGGGGTTGAATCCAATATGGATGGTGTTAAGAGATAGATGGGAGGGGTTGAATCCAATATGGATGGTGTTAAGAGATAGATGGGAGGGGTTGAATCCAATATGGATGGTGTTAAGAGATAGATGGGAGGGGTTGAATCCAATATGGATGGTGTTAAGAGATAGATGGGAGGGGTTGAATCCAATATGGATGGTGTTAAGAGATAGATGGGAGGGGTTGAATCCAATATGGATGGTGTTAAGAGATAGATGGGAGGGGTTGAATCCAATATGGATGGTGTTAAGAGATAGATGGGAGGGGTTGAATCCAATATGGATGGTGTTAGGAGATAGATGGGAGGGGTTGAATCCAATATGGATGGTGTTAAGAGATAGATGGGAGGGGTTGAATCCAATATGGATGGTGTTAGGAGATAGATGGGAGGGGTTGAATCCAATATGGATGGTGTTAAGAGATAGATGGGAGGGGTTGAATCCAATATGGATGGTGTTAGGAGATAGATGGGAGGGGTTGAATCCAATATGGATGGTGTTAAGAGATAGATGGGAGGGGTTGAATCCAATATGGATGGTGTTAAGAGATAGATGGGAGGGGTTGAATCCAATATGGATGGTGTTAAGAGATAGATGGGAGGGGTTGAATCCAATATGGATGGTGTTAAGAGATAGATGGGAGGGGTTGAATCCAATATGGATGGTGTTAAGAGATAGATGGGAGGGGTTGAATCCAATATGGATGGTGTTAAGAGATAGATGGGAGGGGTTGAATCCAATATGGATGGTGTTAAGAGATAGATGGGAGGGGTTGAATCCAATATGGATGGTGTTAAGAGATAGATGGGAGGGGTTGAATCCAATATGGATGGTGTTAAGAGATAGAGCACAGTTTGAGGGAAATGGCAAACCGGATGGACATCATGAAAATGATCGGAGAGGTTGAGGGTAGAGGAAGTTCAGGAGTAAAAACAAACTAAATAGAATTATTGTAAAATTGACTGTGTCCATAAAATGTATATACTATAAGCTGGAAGTAGAGGCCTAAGCGTTGTTGTTCACTAGTTTACTCCAATTAGGGAAGGGGGGTGGGGTTGGAAAGTAATAAAGGAAAATACATTTTAAAAACGGATGTGTGTTTATTTGCGGGAAAAAAACACATGTTGGATTGGAAGTGATGCAGACAATTAGATTGATGGAAGTCACAATATATCTGCAATATTAAAGCTGATCTACCCCTTTAAACAAATAATAATGAGAAATGATAAGCTGAAATGTCTTGCGTAAATAAGTATTCAACCCCTTTTGTTATGGCAAGCCTTAAATTCAGTAAAAATGTCCTTAACGAGTCACATAAGTTGCATGGACGTGATTTTGGAATGACTACCTCATCGTTGTACCCAGGGACGGCCTGTTCAATAGGGCGATATGGGCGACGCACTGCCAAACGGGAAAAGGAAGGGATTTTTTTTCTAATCAATTATATCACGGCAACAGTAGTTATCAGTGTTGTAATCTATACGTCTGATCTGCCACAGTGCCACACTGCCACTAAATGTCGAATCAGGCTAAAGTCGTGCTTCAAATGGCTCCACCCCCTTTTGGGGCGATTTCAGTCAGATTTAAAATCGCCCAGAACTTCTGTCATAGACTCCCATGTAAAATCTATTTTTTTCAAATTTCAGAGCCTTCAATACAATCTCAATGGGTGTCTGTGGGCTTGCACTTACGCGCTTTCGTCATACGTTACGTAACCATGAACGTAACTGAGAAAAGAGTGGATTGTTTGAAAGAAGTTCCTTTTTGTCGGCGAACAAATGAAGATAAATTGGCAACGAAACAATTAGGACCTCCCAGACCAAATTTAATAATTCAACAGGTTTCTACTAAAGGCGGAAAGTCCTACACCCGAGGATTTTCCAAAAATTGGTACGAACGAAAAAATACATTGCCACTCACTCAACTGGATGACGAGGGATACAGGCTAGCTGTCCGCCGCCACAACGATGAGGTTAGTGTTGATAATCACAAGTTTACTGGATGTGGATATGGTGTAATAAAGGCAGTTTATTCAGAGGTAAATATATCTGGAATCGCGTTCACGGACCCGTTCGTCAAACTCTTAGGGAGCTATAAATTAAGCCCCATTACTTACCATATCAGATAAGAGAAATTGCTGCAGCTACATATATTTTACATCCTGGCCCTACATAGTTCACTATTTGCATCACTTACCAAAATATTACATGTGGTCATATATGCTTGGAAAGTGGAGATGCCATAGAACGTCAAAAAAGTAAACATTGCTGGAGACACATTGCCGTTTTGGAGAAGACATCGCGTTTGCTAGCGAAGAGATTTGTTGTGGCAAATGAACTTGGGCTGGGAATTGCCAGGAACCTCACGATAAGATATATGCATCAGCATTGCGAGTCTCATGATTCTATACGTATTGCGATTCGATACTGTGATTTTATTGCGCACCATATGTCTGTTGCAGAGGGATCAGAAAGCCATGAGAACGAGTTTTGATCAGTCATGGAAATAAGTGCTGAAAACAAATTGGCTCCCAATGTGAAAAGATTGAGAACAAGCTATGAAGGAACAATAATGGTGTTTTGGTGCAGGTACAGCCAACTAGCGCTAAAATATTGCGATATTGTCAATACAGTATATCGTAAAGTATCACTATGTAACTCGATTTCTTTCACCCCAATCCCTCAAATTAACGGTAAATAACTGAATTGTTTGCCCCACATTTAGCTAAGATGATTAGTTAGCCAGCTAAAATGTTTTAGTTAGTTAGCAGTCGCATCTACAATAGTTTACTGTGAATAACATGTCTCCAAAAATGACGTGGTGTCTCCAATTGTGTTGACATTTTACAATTGCAATGCGCATCCATGAGTATCCACTTTCTGTAGCTCAGCTGGTAGAGCATGGTGCTTGTAACGCCAAGGTAGTGGGTTCGATCCCCGGGACCACCCATACACAAAAATGTATGCACGCATGACTGTAAGTCGCTTTGGATAAAAGCGTCTGCTAAATGGCATATTATTATTATTATTATTATTATCTGAAGAGAGCCCCGAAACATTGTGTGCAGACATTTTATGCAATAAATGAAGTAGGTTCAATCTAGTAGTTCTGATCTTCTGATTGGTCCTGATGAGTTGGGCGAGGTCCCCTGCAGGCTACTGTCACTGTTGCATTGGCTCTGAGTCGGGTTCTCTGTCTTCAAATGTTCAGCCTAAGAGAGGGGATTTTTGTGTGTGTGTGTGTGTGTGTGTGTGTTTAACAGTGATGGTGTGTGTGTGTGTGTGTGTGTGTGTGTGTTTAACAGTGATGATGTGTGTGTTTGTGTGTGTGTGTGTGTGTGTCCTCAGAGCAAGAACTCGTGAGTTGGAAGAACTGAGAGGCCTATGGCGTGGGTGTTGTCCTTGGCCACCTGCTGACAAGGCTGACAAGATAGGACCCTTTTGTCCATTGTTATTGGATAGGAACAGAACTTATAACCAGCTCCTGACCTAAATAGATCTTAGCACAACATTTTACTCAACATATCATATTCCATATTCACTATAACAAATATATTTACTACGACATTAGCAAGAACCGCCACATCCTCAGCCGGCTAATCCAGTGTGTGAAGTTTTGCGGAGTGTTTGAGTTAGCTTTGCGAGGCAAAGATGAAACTGAGGGCTCCACCAACCCTGGTAAGCCAACACTTTTGAGATCAGTCAATAAATGCTTCTGGTATTGACTTATATGCTGCCCCTGTCTTCATGTTGTTGCTGGACATATCTTTTTTTAAATGTGTGTAGGTCACCTAAATCATCAGAAAAATTGCCCCTCCTGAGATTTTTTTCAGGAGCCGCCACTGGTTGTACCCCTCACATATCATTATCTGTCTCTCAGTGGAGCAGTGAATTTCAAACACTGTTTCAACCACAAAGACCAGGGAGGTTTTCTAATGCCTCACAAAGAAGGGCACCTATTGGTAGATGGGTAAATTTTTTAAAATAAAGCAGACATTGAATATCCCTTTTGAGCATGGTGAAGTTATTAATTACACTTTGGATGGTGTATCAATACACCATCACTACAAAGATACAGGCGTCCTTCCTAACTCAGTTGCCGAAGTGGAAGGAAACCGCTCAGGGATGTTTACCCATCTACCAATAGGTTGCCTTCTTTGCGAGGCATTTGAAAACCTCCCTGGTATTTGTGGTTGAATCTGTGTTTGAAATTCACTGCTTGACCGAGGAGCCTTACAGAAAGTTGTATGTGTGGGGTACAGAGATGAGGTAGTCATTTAACAATCATGTTAAAACGCACTATTGCAACTCCATGCAACCTATGTGTTTTTTTTACCCCTTTTGCTCCCCAATTTCGGGATATCCAATTGGTAGTTAGTCTTGTCCCATCGCTGCAACTCCCCTACGGACTCAGGAGAGGTGACGGTCGAGAGCCATGCATCCTCCGAAAACATGACCCTGCCAAGCCGCACTGCTTCTTGACACACTGTTGCTTAACCCGGAAGCCAGATGCACCAATGTGTTGGAGGAAACACCGTCCAGCTGGCGACTGTAGGGGAGTTACAGAACTACCACTTGGATATCACGAAAAAGGGGTCAAAGTAAAAAATAAAAAAGAGCTCTACACTGCAGTTCTCAGATATATCATGGGTGTATTCACACCGTAGTAAAACCTTTAGCAACAAAAAAATGAGTTTGTATTGGACAAATCATTCCGTAACACACATTGATTTAATTTATTTACTAACTAAAAATGATAACACAGATACAAACATGTACATGGTATAGGTAGGGATTAGAAACTTCATACAATGAAAACAGGCCCCTAGAGGACTAACACAATGAGAGAGAGAGAGAGAGAGAGAGAGAGAGAGAGAGAGAGAGAGAGAGAGAGAGAGAGAGAGAGAGAGAGAGAGAGAGAGAGAGAGAGAGAGAGAGAGAGAGAGAGAGAGAGAGAGAGAGAGAGAGAGAGAGAGAGAGAGAGAGAGAGAGAGAGAGAGAGAAGAGAGAGAGAGAGAGAGAGAGAGAGAGAGAGAGAGAGAGAGAGAGAGAGAGAGAGAGAGAGAGAGAGAGAGAGAGAGAGAGAGAGAGAGAGAGAGAGAGAGAGAGAGAGAGAGAGAGAGAGAGAGAGAGAGAGAGAGAGAGAGAGAGAGAGAGAGAGCTTGGATACACATGGACCTACGCTTACAGTAATCCTAATACTTTGCCCGGAACTGCCGCCCATTTGGGAAGAAAAGCAATACATGTATTTACGTGTTGGAGGTCTTCGTTGTGTATCTCTGTTGGACCCAGGCCTTCGTGGGAAGGGGTCGATTGGGCCTTCTCTTTCGGATGGCCTTTTTAGATGTAAGGCTCAGATTGTCCACGAGGTCACAATATCCTTCTTAGTTGTCTGTTTACTTTCACTCGTTCTGGAAGTGGTCTTCTGAGGACGGCTAATCAGCCGTGTCGATGATTCCCTGTGGGGTGATGAGAGCCGTAGACTATGGTTTGAAGAGTAACAGGATGGTCCCACTTAAATTCACCTTCTTACATACAGTACTTGGAACAGCTACTCAGCCGTAACATTGGTTGTTAGTGGGGGCAACTTTGTCGTCTTCACCTCGTGGTAATTTTCAGGGTCGGGGCCAATATGGACTAGAATAATAGTGAAGACATCAAAACGATGAAATAACACAACAAAAACTCAAAAGTTTTATAACACCTGTCTGTATCTGACGCTACCTGTCTGTATCTGACGCTACCTGTCTGTATCTGACGCTACCTGTCTGTATCTGACGCTACCTGTCTGTATCTGACGCTACCTGTCTGTATCTGACGCTACCTGTCTGTATCTGACGCTACCTGTCTGTATCTGACTATCTACACTACCAGTCAAAAGTCTACCAAAAGTTTACCACTGCCATTCAAGGGTTTTTTCTTTATTTTATTTTTACATTGTAGAATAATAGTGAAGACATCAAAACTATGAAATAACACAAATGGAATCATGTAGTAACCCAAAAAGTGTTAAACAAATCGAAATATATGTTATATTTGAGATTCTTCAAATATCCACCCTTTGCCTTCATGACAGCTTTGCCCACTCTTGGCATTCTCTCAACCAGCGTCATGAGGTAGTCACCTGCAATGCATTTCAATTAACAGGTGTGCCTTCTTAAAAGTTAATTTGTGGAATTTCTTTCCTTCTTAATGTGTTTGAGCCAATCAGTTGTGTTGTGACAAGGTGGGGGGGTATACAGAAGATAGCCCTATTTGGTAAATTACCAAATCTATATAATGGCAACAACAGCTCAAATAAGCAAAGAGAAACGACAGTCCATTACTTTAAGACATGAAGGTCAGTCAATCCGGAAAAATGTCAAGAACTTTGAAAGTTTCTTCAAGTGCAGTCGCAAAAACCATCAAGTGCTATGATGAAACTGGCTCTCATGAGGACTGCCACAGGAATGGAAGACCGAGACTTATCTCTGCTGCAGAGGGTAAGTTCATTATGGTTACCAGCCTCAGAAATTGCGGCCCAAATAAATGCTTCACAGAGTCAGACACTTCTCAACATCAACTGTTCAGAGGGATTGTGTGAATCAGGCCTTCATGGTCGAATTGCTGTGAATTGCTTGGGCCAAGAAACACGAGCAATGGACATTAGACCGGTGGAAATGTGTCCTTTGGTCTGGAGTCCAAGTTGGAGATTTTTGGTTCCAACCGCCGTGTCTTTGTGAGACGCGGTGTGGGTGAACGGACAATCTCCGCATGTGTAGTTCCCACCGTAAAGCACGGAGGAGGAGGTGTTATGGTGTGGGGGTGCTTTGCTGGGGACACTGTCTGTGATTTATTTAGAATTCAAGGCACACTTAACCAGCATGGCTACCATAGCATTCTGCAGTGATACGCCATCCCATCTGGTTTGGGCTTAGTGGGACTATCATTTGTTTTTCAACAGGACAATGACCCAAAACATACCTCTAGGCTGTGTAAGGGCTATTTTACCAAGAAGGAGAGTGATGGAGTGCTGCACTGACTTTGTCATCTGGAATTGTCCGTGTGGGCAGGTTCCTATCTGCTGTTCCCACCAGAAATGTCCAAATTTTACACCACACGTAAAATTGCCAGAAAGATTCAGGAAACTAGCTAGTTAGACTGATCTCAGACCTGAAGTTGCCATGCTGTGCTCACCAGGTGTTTCTCTTCTGGTAGTGTGGTGTTTTCCCCCTCCTCACCTCTCGTCTCCTACTCTCCTCCCCCTTCTTCTCCTCTCTTCTCCTCTCTACAATCACCTCTTTCCTCCTCTCCTTCTTTTTCTCTCCCTCTCTCCCCTTCTCTTGTCTGATTTCAGATCTGCTCGATGGCAGAGAGGAAGGCGATTGATAAGATGATAGATTCAGGACCCCAGCTGGCCGGATCAATGGAGTACAATGTGGTGCTGAGTGAGTGGCATTTCTTCTCGGGTTTGTGTGTGTATTCATCCCAGCTCGCTGCTAAATGGCCCAGTGGTCTGGATAGATGGTAGTCGCTAGCCATCAGTGTGTCGGACAGGTAGGATGGCAGAGCGACAGGTAGGATGGTAGAGCGACAGGTAGAATGGTAGAGCGACAGGTAGGATGGTAGAGCGACAGGTAGGATGGTAGAGCAAAATATATCATGGTAGAGTGACAGGTAGGATGGTAGAGCGACATGTAGGATGGTAGAGTGACAGGTAGGATGGTAGAGTGACAGGTAGGATGGTAGAGCGACAGGTAGGATGGTAGAGCGACAGGTAGGATGGTAGAGCGACATGTAGGATGGTAGAGCAAAATATATCATGGTAGAGTGACAGGTAGGATGGTAGAGCGACAGGTAGGATGGCAGAGCGACATGTAGGATGGTAGAGAGACATGTAGGATGTTAGAGCAAAATATATCATGGTAGAGCGACAGGTAGGATGGTAGAGCGACAGGTAGGATGGCAGAGCGACATGTAGGATGGCAGAGCGACAGGTAGGATGGTAGAGCGACAGGTAGGATGGTAGAGCGACAGGTAGGATGGTAGAGCGACAGGTAGGATGGCAGAGCGACAGGTAGGATGGCAGAGCGACATGTAGGATGGTAGAGCAAAATATATCATGGTAGAGCGACAGGTAGGATGGTAGAGCGACAGGTAGGATGGTAGAGCGACAGGTAGGATGGTAGAGCGACAGGTAGGATGGTAGAGCGACAGGTAGGATGGTAGAGCGACATGTAGGATGGTAGAGCAAAATATATCATGGTAGAGTGACATGTAGGATGGTAGAGCGACAGGTAGGATGGTAGAGCGACAGGTAGGATGGTAGAGCGACATGTAGGATGGTAGAGCGACAGGTAGGATGGCAGAGCGACAGGTAGGATGGCAGAGCGACAGGTAGGATGGCAGAGCGACAGGTAGGATGGCAGAGCGACAGGTAGGATGGTAGAGCGACAGGTAGGATGGGAGACTCTGGAAGATGGGAAAGATTTAGAGGCATCTATGCTCTGTTCTATGTTAATTTGAGACTGGGGACGATGGGAAAGATTTAGAGGCATCTATGCTCTGTTCTATGTTAATTTGAGACTGGGGAAGATGGGAAAGATTTAGAGGCATCTATGCTCTGTTCTATGTTAATTTGAGACTGGGGAAGATGGGAAAGATTTAGAGGCATCTATGCTCTGTTCTATGTTAATTTGAGACTGGGGAAGATGGGAAAGATTTAGAGGCATCTATGCTCTGTTCTATGTTAATTTGAGACTGGGGACGATGGGAAAGATTTAGAGGCATCTATGCTCTGTTCTATGTTAATTTGAGACTGGGGAAGATGGGAAAGATTTAGAGGCATCTATGCTCTGTTCTATGTTAATTTGAGACTGGGGAAGATGGGAAAGATTTAGAGGCATCTATGCTCTGTTCTATGTTAATTTGAGACTGGGGACGATGGGAAAGATTTAGAGGCATCTATGCTCTGTTCTATGTTAATTTGAGACTGGGGACGATGGGAAAGATTTAGAGGCATCTATGCTCTGTTCTATGTTAATTTGAGACTGGGGACGATGGGAAAGATTTAGAGGCATCTATGCTCTGTTCTATGTTAATTTGAGACTGGGGACGATGGGAAAGATTTAGAGGCATCTATGCTCTGTTCTATGTTAATTTGAGACTGGGGACGATGGGAAAGATTTAGAGGCATCTATGCTCTGTTCTATGTTAATTTGAGACTGGGGACGATGGGAAAGATTTAGAGGCATCTATGCTCTGTTCTATGTTAATTTGAGACTGGGGAAGATGGGAAAGATTTAGAGGCATCTATGCTCTGTTCTATGTTAATTTGAGACTGGGGAAGATGGGAAAGATTTAGAGGCATCTATGCTCTGTTCTATGTTAATTTGAGACTGGGGACGATGGGAAAGATTTAGAGGCATCTATGCTCTGTTCTATGTTAATTTGAGACTGGGGAAGATGGGAAAGATTTAGAGGCATCTATGCTCTGTTCTATGTTAATTTGAGACTGGGGACGATGGGAAAGATTTAGAGGCATCTATGCTCTGTTCTATGTTAATTTGAGACTGGGGAAGATGGGAAAGATTTAGAGGCATCTATGCTCTGTTCTATGTTAATTTGAGACTGGGGACGATGGGAAAGATTTAGAGGCATCTATGCTCTGTTCTATGTTAATTTGAGACTGGGGAAGATGGGAAAGATTTAGAGTAGGGGTGCATAGGCTACTCTCCCATAACAGAAGGATTTGTAATCAGGTTTTTATTGAATTAAAACCAGGATTTTCTCAGGATGAGCATTACAAGTCTTATTGTGGTGCAATACATAGTAAATGCCTCCTTAGCTCGAATACTTTGTTAGCGCTTTTTGAATATTTCATCAATATATTCAGATGAATATGTTACTATGTGATCTTGTTATGACGTTGATAATAAATGTCTGCTTCTCTCTCCTTCAGGTCTGTGCAACAGGGGGTACATCTATCTAGACCTGCCCATCTCTGATGACAGCTGTATGTCAGGTACTCTGCTTTCTAAACTGGGTGGTTCTTTATATGGACTCAAATAAATGTGTTCATATGGACACAGTATTATCTATAGGCAATAGCATACCGAATTTTGATCAGTTATGAAAATAGAACATTCTATGCGGAAGAAAAATAGCTGGTAAAAGGCCAACATTAGGATGTTTCAATAAAAAAAATACTCTGTCACATGACTATAGAAATTTGAACGGCCAGAATAAATTGGTTGGATGGATGGCTTCGAAGTCGTTCATATGCTAAAAAGACCTTGCACTGCTTCCCTCAGCAGAGGAGGTCAGACCAAGCAACAGGGACATCACCAGAGTTTCATTACCAGGGGCTCAGTCCTGAACACCAGGGGCTCAGGCCTGAACACCAGGGGCTCAGGCCTGAACACCAGGGGCTCAGGCCTGAACACCAGGGGCTCAGGCCTGAACACCAGGGGCTCAGGCCTGAACACCAGGGGCTCAGGCCTGAACACCAGGGGCTCAGGCCTGAACACCAGGGGCTCAGGCCTGAACACCAGGGGCTCAGGCCTGAACACCAGGGGCTCAGGCCTGAACACCAGGGGCTCAGGCCTGAACACCAGGGGCTCAGGCCTGAACACCAGGGGCTGACGGGGACCTGCAAATCATTGTATTTTGCGTGTGTGAGAAAAAATTCGCCTTTTCTAAAATAATTTTCTACAATTCTATGTGATTTTACATGACTGGGGACATTACAAGAAAACATTTTTTACCGCACAAATTACCAAAGTGACGAGACTCTGTCAATAAAACGAACAACCCATGTGTTAAATGCAACCAATAGCATAGGCCAATGAAAAGAGTGGATACACAGATTGTAGGCCTACAATATCCAAGGTCCTGTTGACGTCCATAAGAAGCAATGGAAACCGAATGTATCCTCTCTGTGCTTCAAAACAATATCCTGGCGCATGAAGGCTACGCCTACAGACGGTAACGACAGATCCTTCTGGAAATATGATGCTTTAGAATGCCGAGGTCGCATAACGCTCACTGACGGGGTAATCTTCCAGTTATGCTGGATACACGGTTCTTTCAGCGCCCGGAACGTCAAATGGAGGAGCTCCTGACGTACTTTCAGGCAACATCGGTTGGGGAGAAGGTCGGAGGCATTGGAAGAAGCCATGTCCTGTTTAGCATAATAATGGCTGTATTCTTCTTCTTATTGTTGACATCAATGCCAAGGCCAATCACATGGCTGATAATCTGCTTCTATCTTTAAAAATATATACATATTCTGGAACTGCTACGATGCTGTCCTGCAAGACTTGGCGAACCTTGTTGCTGTCCACCATTTAGAAGTTCAACGAAGGCATTGTAATGACAGCAGCAAAGAGGTGAAAGGAACAGCAACTGGCTGGTGTTTCTCCACCATGGTAAATACCCTGCTACCACCATGGTAAAGACCCTGCTACCACCATGGTAAAGACCCTGCTACCACCATGGTAAAGACCCTGCTACCACCATGGTAAATACCCTGCTACCACCATGGTAAAGACCCTGCTACCACCATGGTAAAGACCCTGCTACCACCATGGTAAAGACCCTGCTACCACCATGGTAAAGACCCTGCTACCACCACGGTAAAGACCCTGCTACCACCACGGTAAAGACCCTGCTACCACCACGGTAAAGACCCTGCTACCACCACTGTAAAGACCCTGCTACCACCACGGTAAAGACCCTGCTACCACCACGGTAAAGACCCTGCTACCACCACGGTAAAGACCCTGCTACCACCATGGTAAAGACCCTGCTACCACCATGGTAAAGACCCTGCTACCACCATGGTAAAGACCCTGCTACCACCATGGTAAAGACCCTGCTACCACCATGGTAAAGACCCTGCTACCACCACGGTAAAGACCCTCCCTGCTACCACCACGGTAAAGACCCTCCCTGCTACCACCACGGTAAAGACCCCTGCTACCGCCACGGTAAAGACCCTGCTACCACCATGGTAAAGACCCTGCTACCACCACGGTAAAGACCCTGCTACCACCATGGTAAAGACCCTGCTACCACCACGGTAAAGACCCTCCCTGCTACCACCACGGTAAAGACCCTCCCTGCTACCACCACGGTAAAGACCCTGCTACCGCCACGGTAAAGACCCTGCTACCACCACGGTAAAGACCCTGCTACCACCACGGTAAAGACCCTGCTACCACCATGGTAAAGACCCTGCTACCACCACGGTAAAGACCCTGCTACCACCACGGTAAAGACCCTGCTACCACCACGGTAAAGACCCTGCTACCACCACGGTAAAGACCCTGCTACCACCATGGTAAAGACCCTGCTACCACCATGGTAAAGACCCTGCTACCACCATGGTAAAGACCCTGCTACCACCACGGTAAAGACCCGGCTACCATCATGGTAAAGACCCTGCTACCACCACGGTAAAGACCCTCCCTGCTACCACCACGGTAAAGACCCTCCCTGCTACCACCACGGTAAAGACCCTGCTACCGCCACGGTAAAGACCCTGCTACCGCCACGGTAAAGACCCTGCTACCGCCACGGTAAAGACCCTGCTACCACCACGGTAAAGACCCTGCTACCACCACGGTAAAGACCCTCCCTGCTACCACCACGGTAAAGACCCTCCCTGCTACCACCACGGTAAAGACCCTCCCTGCTACCACCACGGTAAAGACCCTGCTACCGCCACGGTAAAGACCCTGCTACCGCCACGGTAAAGACCCTCCCTGCTACCACCACGGTAAAGACCCTGCTACCGCCACGGTAAAGACCCTGCTACCACCACAGTAAAGACCCTGCTACCGCCACGGTAAAGACCCTGCTACCACCACGGTAAAGACCCTCCCTGCTACCACCACGGTAAAGACCCTGCTACCGCCACGGTAAAGACCCTGCTACCACCACGGTAAAGACCCTGCTACCACCACGGTAAAGACCCTCCCTGCTACCACCACGGTAAAGACCCTCCCTGCTACCACCACGGTAAAGACCCTGCTACCGCCACGGTAAAGACCCTGCTACCGCCACGGTAAAGACCCTGCTACCACCACGGTAAAGACCCTGCTACCACCACGGTAAAGACCCTGCTACCACCATGGTAAAGACCCTGCTACCGCCACGGTAAAGACCCTGCTACCGCCACGGTAAAGACCCTGCTACCACCACGGTAAAGACCCTCCCTGCTACCACCACGGTAAAGACCCTCCCTGCTACCACCACGGTAAAGACCCTCCCTGCTACCGCCACGGTAAAGACCCTCCCTGCTACCGCCACGGTAAAGACCCTCCCTGCTACCGCCACGGTAAAGACCCTGCTACCGCCACGGTAAAGACCCTGCTACCACCACGGTAAAGACCCTGCTACCACCACGGTAAAGACCCTGCTACCACCACGGTAAAGACCCTGCTACCGCAAGCAACAGAAGGATCTGAAGTCACTGGATCAGAAGTTCACCACGTCTGAACGGCTGGAGTCTGACCTGAAGAGCGTTTCCTACACTTTCAAGTTGCAGTTGTGAATACTTTACAATCAATCTGAGAAAATTGTGCACCTAGCCTACTTGTACACTTCTTCATAACGCATCAGTTTCAACCCTTTGAATGACTCCAACATCCTTATGAGACCAGAACATTAAGCACATTCTGGGAGAATGTCTTCCTGAACTTGTTTTATGGCGCTGCATTGTAATGTAGCCTACTCATATTTATTTGACATAAACGTTTTAGGCCTACTGATTTTTGCCCCATCATGTGTAGTATTTTGTTAAGCTTTTGTGTTGATAAATACATGTTTTATAGTGAATGGTTGGTGTTAATGGATGGTGTAGGAACTAGATAAAACAAAAATACATAGTAGAAACTAGATATTGGCTGTTTTTAGCATTCAGCCTTTCTAGAACCATATGAACACATTTATATACAACATTCTGCCCATATGAAGGAATGTATATAGGCCAAGGCTACAATATTCTGCCATTATGAAGGAATGTGTATATACTATATTTGTAGCCGAACATGATTTAATGAAAAGCAGTAAACATTTAATAACTCATGAACACAGTCAGGCAATAGGCTACAGCTGGCTTCCCCAGGCTTCACAGCTTCCCCAGGCTTCACAGCTTCCCCAGGCTTCACAGCTTCCCCAGGCTTCACAGCTTCCCCAGGCTTCACAGCTTCCCCAGGCTTCACAGCTTCCCCAGGCTTCACAGCTTTCCCGGGGAAACTCTACATATTGTAGCCTCATGCGGATGAAAGAGTAGCAGAGGAAGGAGTTTGCTTCTGCTGCAGTGTTCGCTGTAAAATATTACGTGTTGTGGCGGTGCTCCGTGGTATATCAGACTGTACACCATGGGTATGACAAAATAATTACTATTTACTGCTCTAATTATGTTGGTGACCAGTTTATAATAGCAATAAGGCATCTCGGGGGTTTGTGGTACATGGCCAATATATCACGGCTAAGGGCTGTATCCAGGCACTCCACATTGCATCTTGCCTAAGCAATACCACACTCCCTCGGGCCTTACTGCTTCAATATATTTTGCACCTATTTGCTATTGTGCACTTCAGATGTGTTTGCCAGAGTAGCTTACACGCAGACACACACCTCTTTGTTGGGTAATGGCAGCAGCTCCTTGATCTGAATCAGATAATGGAGGGAAAGGAGGAAACATTTTGGGCTGTGAAGTGGCTTCACAACATTACCATCTATAACTGGCTGAGGGCTGTGAAGAGGCCCCACAACATTACCATCTCTAACTGGCTGAGGGCTGTGAAGGGGCCCCACAACATTACCATCTATAACTGGCTGAGGGCTGTGAAGAGGCCCCACAACATTACCACCTATAACTGGCTGAGGGCTGTGAAGAGGCCCCACAACATTACCATCTATAACTGGCTGAGGGCTGTGAAGAGGCCCCACAACATTACCATCTATAACTGGCTGAGGGCTGTGAAGAGGCCCCACAACATTACCATCTATAACTGGCTGAGGGCTGTGAAGCGGCCCCACAACATTACCATCTATAACTGGCTGAGGGCTGTGAAGAGGCCCCACAACATTACCATCTATAACTGGCTGAGGGCTGTGAAGAGGCCCCACAACATTACCATCTATAACTGGCTGAGGGCTGTGAAGAGGCCCCACAACATTACCATCTATAACTGGCTGAGGGCTGTGAAGAGGCCCCACAACATTACCATCTATAACTGGCTGAGGGCTGTGAAGAGGCCCCACAACATTACCACCTATAACTGGCTGAGGGCTGTGAAGAGGCCCCACAACATTACCATCTATAACTGGCTGAGGGCTGTGAAGAGGCCCCACAACATTACCATCTATAACTGGCTGAGGGCTGTGAAGAGGCCCCACAACATTACCACCTATAACTGGCTGAGGGCTGTGAAGAGGCCCCACAACATTACCATCTATAACTGGCTGAGGGCTGTGAAGAGGCCCCACAACATTACCATCTATAACTGGCAGAGGGCTGTGAAGAGGCCCCACAACATTACCATCTATAACTGGCTGAGGGCTATGAAGAGGCCCCACAACATTACCATCTATAACTGGCAGAGGGCTGTGAAGAGGCCCCACAACATTACCATCTATAACTGGCTGAGGGCTATGAAGAGGCCCCACAACATTACCATCTATAACTGGCTGAGGGCTGTGAAGAGGCCCCACAACATTACCATCTATAACTGGCTGAGGGCTGTGAAGAGGCCCCACAACATTACCATCTATAACTGGCAGAGGGCTGTGAAGAGGCCCCACAACATTACCATCTATAACTGGCTGAGGGCTGTGAAGAGGCCCCACAACATTACCATCTATAACTGGCTGAGGGCTGTGAAGAGGCCCCACAACATTACCATCTATAACTGGCTGAGGGCTGTGAAGAGGCCCCACAACATTACCATCTATAACTGGCTGAGGGCTGTGAAGAGGCCCCACAACATTACCACCTATAACTGGCTGAGGGCTGTGAAGAGGCCCCACAACATTACCATCTATAACTGGCTGAGGGCTGTGAAGTGGCCCCACAACATTACCATCTATAACTGGCTGAGGGCTGTGAAGAGGCCCCACAACATTACCACCTATAACTGGCTGAGGGCTGTGAAGAGGCCCCACAACATTACCATCTATAACTGGCTGAGGGCTGTGAAGAGGCCCCACAACATTACCATCTATAACTGGCAGAGGGCTGTGAAGAGGCCCCACAACATTACCATCTATAACTGGCTGAGGGCTATGAAGAGGCCCCACAACATTACCATCTATAACTGGCAGAGGGCTGTGAAGAGGCCCCACAACATTACCATCTATAACTGGCTGAGGGCTGTGAAGAGGCCCCACAACATTACCATCTATAACTGGCAGAGGGCTGTGAAGAGGCCCCACAACATTACCATCTATAACTGGCTGAGGGCTGTGAAGAGGCCCCACAACATTACCATCTATAACTGGCAGAGGGCTGTGAAGAGGCCCCACAACATTACCATCTATAACTGGCTGAGGGCTGTGAAGTGGCCCCACAACATTACCATCTATAACTGGCTGAGGGCTGTGAAGAGGCCCCACAACATTACCATCTATAACTGGCAGAGGGCTGTGAAGAGGCCCCACAACATTACCATATATAACTGGCTGAGGGCTGTGAAGAGGCCCCACAACATTACCATCTATAACTGGCAGAGGGCTGTGAAGAGGCCCCACAACATTACCATATATAACTGGCTGAGGGCTGTGAAGAGGCCCCACAACATTACCATCTATAACTGGCTGAGGGCTGTGAAGAGGCCCCACAACATTACCATCTATAACTGGCAGAGGGCTGTGAAGAGGCCCCACAACATTACCATCTATAACTGGCTGAGGGCTGTGAAGAGGCCCCACAACATTACCATCTATAACTGGCAGAGGGCTGTGAAGAGGCCCCACAACATTACCATCTATAACTGGCTGAGGGCTGTGAAGTGGCCCCACAACATTACCATCTATAACTGGCTGAGGGCTGTGAAGAGGCCCCACAACATTACCATCTATAACTGGCAGAGGGCTGTGAAGAGGCCCCACAACATTACCATCTATAACTGGCAGAGGGCTGTGAAGAGGCCCCACAACATTACCATATATAACTGGCTGAGGGCTGTGAAGAGGCCCCACAACATTACCATCTATAACTGGCAGAGGGCTGTGAAGAGGCCCCACAACATTACCATATATAACTGGCTGAGGGCTGTGAAGAGGCCCCACAACATTACCATCTATAACTGGCTGAGGGCTGTGAAGAGGCCCCACAACATTACCATCTATAACTGGCAGAGGGCTGTGAAGAGGCCCCACAACATTACCATCTATAACTGGCAGAGGGCTGTGAAGAGGCCCCACAACATTACCATCTATAACTGGCAGAGGGCTGTGAAGAGGCCCCACAACATTACCATCTATAACTGGCTGAGGGCTGTGAAGAGGCCCCACAACATTACCATCTATAACTGGCAGAGGGCTGTGAAGAGGCCCCACAACATTACCATCTATAACTGGCTGAGGGCTGTGAAGAGGCCCCACAACATTACCATATATAACTGGCTGAGGGCTGTGAAGAGGCCCCACAACATTACCATCTATAACTGGCTGAGGGCTGTGAAGAGGCCCCACAACATTACCATATATAACTGGCTGAGGGCTGTGAAGAGGCCCCACAACATTACCATCTATAACTGGCTGAGGGCTGTGAAGAGGCCCCACAACATTACCATCTATAACTGGCAGAGGGCTGTGAAGAGGCCCCACAACATTACCATCTATAACTGGCTGAGGGCTGTGAAGAGGCCCCACAACATTACCATCTATAACTGGCAGAGGGCTGTGAAGAGGCCCCACAACATTACCATCTATAACTGGCTGAGGGCTGTGAAGAGGCCCCACAACATTACCATCTATAACTGGCTGAGGGCTGTGAAGAGGCCCCACAACATTACCATCTATAACTGGCAGAGGGCTGTGAAGAGGCCCCACAACATTACCATCTATAACTGGCTGAGGGCTGTGAAGTGGCCCCACAACATTACCATCTATAACTGGCTGAGGGCTGTGAAGAGGCCCCACAACATTACCATCTATAACTGGCTGAGGGCTGTGAAGAGGCCCCACAACATTACCATCTATAACTGGCAGAGGGCTGTGAAGAGGCCCCACAACATTACCATCTATAACTGGCTGAGGGCTGAGAGTTGGCTGTTCCCTTGCTGGTCGGTTGCCAGAGACAACCCTGTATGTCGTTTTTTTGTGCTCCATCTCTCTCCCAGGTTAGGACATCTACTTTGTGAGACACAAGTAATCTTTCCAACAGTCGTTTACAGACAGATGATTTCACTTATAATTCACTGTATCACAATTCCAGTGGGTCAGAAGTTTACATACACTAAGTTGACTGTGCCTTTAAACAGCTTGGAAAATTCCAGAAAATGATGTCATGGCTTTAGAAGCTTCTGATAGGCTAATTGACATCATTTGAGTCAATTGGAGGTGTACCTGTGGATGCATTTCAAGCCCTACCTTCAAACTCAGTGCCTCTTTGCTTGACATCATGGGAAAATCAAAAGAAATCAGCCAAGCCAGCCACTTTTTGTAGACCTCCACAAATCTGGTTCATCCTTGGGAGCAATTTCCAAACGCCTGAAGGTACCACGTTCATGTGTACAAACAATAGTATGCAAGTATAAACACCTTGGGACCACGCATCCGTCATACCGCTCAGGAAGGAGACGCGTTATGTCTCCTAGAGATGAATGTGCTTTGGTGCGAAAAGTGCAAATCAATCCCAGAACAACAGCAAAGGACCTTGTGAAGATGCTGGAGGAAACAGGTACAAAATTATCTATATCCACAGTTAAACGAGTCCTATATCGACATAACCTGAAAGGCCGCTCAGCAAGGAAGAAGTCACCGCTCCAAAACCGCCATAAAAAAGCCAGACTACAGTTTGCAACTGCACATGGGGACAAAGATCGTACTTTTTGGAGAAATGTCCTCTGGTCTGATGAAACAAAAATAGAACTGTTTGGCCATAATGACCATCGTTATGTTTGGAGGAAAAAGGTGGTTACTTGCAAGCCGAATAACACAATCCCAAACGTGAAGCACGGGGGTGGCAGCATCATGCTGTGGGGGTGCTTTGCTGCAGGAGGGACTGGTGCACTTTACAAAATAGATGGCATCATGAGGAAGGAAAATTATGTGGGTATATTGAAGCAACATCTCAAGACATCAGTCAGGAAGTTAAAGCTTGGTCGCAAATGGGTCTTCCAAATGGACAATGACCCCAAGCATACTTCCAAAGTTGTGACAAAATGGCTTAAGGACAACAAAGTCAAGGTATTGGAGTGGCCATCACAAAGCCCTGACCTCAATCCTATAGAAAATGTGTGGGCAGAACTGAAAAAGCGTGTGCGAGCAAGGAGGCCTACAAACCTGACTCAGTTACACCAGCTTTGTATGGAGGAATGGGCCAAAATTCACCCAACTTATTGTGGGAAGCTTGTGGAAGGCTACCCGAAACGTTTGACCCAAGTTAAACAATTTAAAGGCAATGCTACCAAATACTAATTCAGTGTATGTAAACTTCTGACCCACTGGGAATGTGATGAAAGAAATAAAAGCTGAAATAAATCATTCTCTCTACTATTATTCTGACATTTCACATTCTTAAAATAAAGTGGTGATCCTAACTGACCTAAGATAGGGACTTTTTACTAGGATTAAATGTCAGGAATTGTGAAAAACTGAGTTTAAATGTATTTGGCTAAGGTGTCTGTAAACTTCCGACTTCAATTGTATGATCTATTAATTAATATATTACTGTGTCTCCCAGTGCCCCCGCTGGAAGGCTTGGTGATGAACAGGGTCCAGGGTGACTACTTTGAAACCCTTTTGTACAAAATCTTTGTGTCCATCGATGAGCAGACTAATGTGTCAGAGGTGGGTGAAATCATATTACATCTTAGCCTCGTTGGACCATCCTGGTCTTGAGATCACATTCTGTTTCTTACAGTAGGAGCTTGCAGGATGCTCAAACGTGGCTAATAAAATCTAACAATAATTATTTAACAATGTTGTTCATTGATTTGTTTTATTATTGACGTTATTAAAGTAATTTCAGCCCCATTTAGTCTAGTGTTGACCCTCTTTATCCAGCTGGCTAATGTTCTGGAGATTGACTTGGGCCTGGTGAAGGTAGGTAGTTACATAGATAGATTGACTTGGGCCTGGTGAAGGTAGGTAGTTACATAGATAGATAGATTGGCTTGGGCCTGGTGAAGGTAGGTAGTTACATAGATAGATTGACTTGGGCCTGGTGAAGGTAGGTAGTTACGTAGATAGATTGACTTGGGCCTGGCGAAGGTAGGTAGTTACATAGATAGATTGACTTGGGCCTGGTGAAGGTAGGTAGTTACATAGATAGATTGACTTGGGCCTGGTGAAGGTAGGTAGTTACATAGATAGATTGACTTGGGCCTGGTGAAGGTAGGTAGTTACATAGATAGATTGACTTGGGCCTGGTGAAGGTAGGTAGTTACATAGATAGATTGACTTGGGCCTGGTGAAGGTAGGTAGTTACGTAGATAGATTGACTTGGGCCTGGTGAAGGTAGGTAGTTACATAGATAGATTGACTTGGGCCTGGTGAAGGTAGGTAGTTACATAGATAGATAGATTGGCTTGGGCCTGGTGAAGGTAGGTAGTTACATAGATAGATTGACTTGGGCCTGGTGAAGGTAGGTAGTTACGTAGATAGATTGACTTGGGCCTGGCGAAGGTAGGTAGTTACATAGATAGATTGACTTGGGCCTGGTGAAGGTAGGTAGTTACATAGATAGATTGACTTGGGCCTGGTGAAGGTAGGTAGTTACATAGATAGATTGACTTGGGCCTGGTGAAGGTAGGTAGTTACATAGATAGATTGACTTGGGCCTGGTGAAGGTAGGTAGTTACATAGATAGATTGACTTGGGCCTGGTGAAGGTAGGTAGTTACGTAGATAGATTGACTTGGGCCTGGTGAAGGTAGGTAGTTACATAGATAGATTGACTTGGGCCTGGTGAAGATAGGTAGTTACGTAGATAGATTGACTTGGGCCTGGTGAAGGTAGGTAGTTACATAGATAGATTGACTTGGGCCTGGTGAAGGTAGGTAGTTACATAGATAGATTGACTTGGGCCTGGTGAAGGTAGGTAGTTACATAGATAGATTGACTTGGGCCTGGTGAAGGTAGGTAGTTACATAGATAGATTGACTTGGGCCTGGTGAAGGTAGGTAGTTACATAGATAGATTGACTTGGGCCTGGTGAAGGTAGGTAGTTACATAGATAGATTGACTTGGGCCTGGTGAAGGTATGTAGTTACGTAGATAGATTGACTTGGGCCTGGTGAAGGTATGTAGTTACGTAGATAGATTGACTTGAGCCTGGTGAAGGTATGTAGTTACGTAGATAGATTGACTTGGTTCTGGTGAAGGTATGTAGTTACGTAGATAGATTGACTTGGGCCTGGTGAAGGTATGTAGTTACGTAGATAGATTGACTTGGGCCTGGTGAAGGTATGTAGTTACGTAGATAGATTGATTGGGCCTGGTGAAGGTATGTAGATAGATTGACTTGGGCCTGGTGAAGGTACATAGATAGATTGACTTGGGCCTGGTGAAGGTACGTAGATAGATTGACTTGGGCCTGGTGAAGGTATGTAGTTACGTAGATAGATTGACTTGGGCCTGGTGAAGGTACATAGATAGATTGACTTGGTCCTGGTGAAGGTACGTAGATAGATTGACTTGGGCCTGGTGAAGGTATGTAGTTACGTAGATAGATTGACTTGGGCCTGGTGAAGGTATGTGGTTACGTAGATAGATTGACTAGGGCCTGGTGAAGGTGTGTAGTTACGTAGATAGATTGACTTGGGCCTGGTGAAGGTAGGTAGTTACATAGATAGATTGACTTGAGCCTGGTGAAGGTATGTAGTTACATAGATAGATTGACTTGGGCCTGGTGAAGGTATGTAGTTACATAGATAGATTGACTTGGGCCTGGTGAAGGTAGGTAGTTACGTAGATAGATTGACTTGGGCCTGGTGAAGGTAGGTAGTTACATAGATAGATTGACTTGGGCCTGGTGAAGGTAGGTAGTTACATAGATAGATTGACTTGGGCCTGGTGAAAGTATGTAGTTACGTAGATAGATTGACTTGGGCCTGGTGAAAGTATGTAGTTACGTAGATAGATTGACTTGGGCCTGGTGAAGGTATGTAGTTACGTAGATAGATTGACTTGAGCCTGGTGAAGGTATGTAGTTACGTAGATAGATTGACTTGGTTCTGGTGAAGGTATGTAGTTACGTAGATAGATTGACTTGGGCCTGGTGAAGGTAGGTAGTTACATAGATAGATTGACTTGGGCCTGGTGAAGGTAGGTAGTTACGTAGATAGATTGACTTGGGCCTGGTGAAGGTAGGTAGTTACATAGATAGATTGACTTGGGCCTGGTGAAGATAGGTAGTTACGTAGATAGATTGACTTGGGCCTGGTGAAGGTAGGTAGTTACATAGATAGATTGACTTGGGCCTGGTGAAGGTAGGTAGTTACATAGATAGATTGACTTGGGCCTGGTGAAGGTAGGTAGTTACATAGATAGATTGACTTGGGCCTGGTGAAGGTAGGTAGTTACATAGATAGATTGACTTGGGCCTGGTGAAGGTAGGTAGTTACATAGATAGATTGACTTGGGCCTGGTGAAGGTACGTAGATAGATTGACTTGGGCCTGGTGAAGGTATGTAGTTACGTAGATAGATTGACTTGGGCCTGGTGAAGGTACGTAGATAGATTGACTTGGTCCTGGTGAAGGTACGTAGATAGATTGACTTGGGCCTGGTGAAGGTATGTAGTTACGTAGATAGATTGACTTGGGCCTGGTGAAGGTATGTGGTTACGTAGATAGATTGACTTGGGCCTGGTGAAGGTGTGTAGTTACGTAGATAGATTGACTTGGGCCTGGTGAAGGTAGGTAGTTACATAGATAGATTGACTTGAGCCTGGTGAAGGTATGTAGTTACATAGATAGATTGACTTGGGCCTGGTGAAGGTATGTAGTTACATAGATAGATTGACTTGGGCCTGGTGAAGGTAGGTAGTTACGTAGATAGATTGACTTGGGCCTGGTGAAGGTAGGTAGTTACATAGATAGATTGACTTGGGCCTGGTGAAGATAGGTAGTTACGTAGATAGATTGACTTGGGCCTGGTGAAGGTAGGTAGTTACATAGATAGATTGACTTGGGCCTGGTGAAGGTAGGTAGTTACATAGATAGATTGACTTGGGCCTGGTGAAGGTAGGTAGTTACATAGATAGATTGACTTGGGCCTGGTGAAGGTAGGTAGTTACATAGATAGATTGACTTGGGCCTGGTGAAAGTATGTAGTTACGTAGATAGATTGACTTGGGCCTGGTGAAAGTATGTAGTTACGTAGATAGATTGACTTGGGCCTGGTGAAGGTATGTAGTTACGTAGATAGATTGACTTGAGCCTGGTGAAGGTATGTAGTTACGTAGATAGATTGACTTGGTTCTGGTGAAGGTATGTAGTTACGTAGATAGATTGACTTGGGCCTGGTGAAGGTATGTAGTTACGTAGATAGATTGACTTGGGCCTGGTGAAGGTATGTAGTTACGTAGATAGATTGACTTGGGCCTGGTGAAGGTATGTAGTTACGTAGATAGATTGACTTGGGCCTGGTGAAGGTATGTAGTTACGTAGATAGATTGACTTGGGCCTGGTGAAGGTATGTAGATAGATTGACTTGGGCCTGGTGAAGGTACGTAGATAGATTGACTTGGGCCTGGTGAAGGTATGTAGTTACGTAGATAGATTGACTTGGGCCTGGTGAAGGTATGTAGTTACGTAGATAGATTGACTTGGGCCTGGTGAAGGTACGTAGTTACGTAGATAGATTGACTTGGGCCTGGTGAAGGTATGTAGTTACGTAGATAGATTGACTTGGGCCTGGTGAAGGTATGTAGTTACGTAGATAGATTGACTTGGGCCTGGTGAAGGTATGTAGATAGATTGACTTGGGCCTGGTGAAGGTACGTAGATAGATTGACTTGGGCCTGGTGAAGGTACGTAGATAGATTGACTTGGGCCTGGTGAAGGTATGTAGTTACGTAGATCGATTGACTTGGGCCTGGTGAAGGTATGTAGTTACGTAGATAGATTGACTTGGGCCTGGTGAAGGTACGTAGTTACGTAGATAGATTGACTTGGGCCTGGTGAAGGTACGTAGATAGGTTGACTTGGGCCTGGTGAAGGTACGTAGTTACGTAGATAGATTGACTTCGGCCTGGTGAAGGTACGTAGATAGGTTGACTTGGGCCTGGTGAAGGTACGTAGTTACGTAGATAGATTTACTTGGGCCTGGTGAAGGTACGTAGATAGATTGACTTGGGCCTGGTGAAGGTACGTAGTTACGTAGATAGATTGACTTGGGCCTGGTGAAGGTACGTAGATAGATTGACTTGGGCCTGGTGAAGGTACGTAGATAGATTGACTTGGTCCTGGTGAAGGTACGTAGATAGATTGACTTGGGCCTGGTGAAGATATGTAGTTACGTAGATAGATTGACTTGGGCCTGGTGAAGGTATGTGGTTACGTAGATAGATTGACTAGGGCCTGGTGAAGGTGTGTAGTTACGTAGATAGATTGACTTGGGCCTGGTGAAGGTACGTAGATAGATTGACTTGGGCCTGGTGAAGGTATGTAGTTACGTAGATAGATTGACTTGGGCCTGGTGAAGGTATGTAGTTACGTAGATAGATTGACTTGGGCCTGGTGAAGGTACGTGGTTACGTAGATAGATTGACTTGGGCCTGGTGAAGTTGTGTAGTTACGTAGATAGATTGACTTGGGCCTGGTGAAGGTACGTAGATAGATTGACTTGGGCCTGGTGAAGGTACGTAGATAGATTGACTTGGGCCTGGTGAAGGTACGTGGTTACGTAGATAGATTGACTTGGACCTGGTGAAGGTATGTAGTTACGTAGATAGATTGACTTGGGCCTGGTGAAGGTACGTAGATAGATTGACTTGGGCCTTGTGAAGGTACGTAGATAGATTGACTTGGGCCTGGTGAAGGTACGTAGATAGATTGATTTGGGCCTGGTGAAGGTATGTAGATAGATTGACTTGGGCCTGGTGAAGGTATGTAGTTACGTAGATAAATTGACTTGGGCCTGGTGAAGATACGTAGTTACGTAGATAGATTGACTTGGGCCTGGTGAAGGTACGTGGTTACGTAGATAGATTGACTTGGGCCTGGTGAAGGTATGTAGTTACGTAGATAGATTGACTTGGGCCTGGTGAAGGTACGTATATAGGTTGACTTGGGCCTGGTGAAGGTACATAGATAGATTGACTTGGGCCTGGTGAAGGTACGTAGTTACGTAGATAGATTGACTTGGGCTTGGTGAAGGTACGTATATAGATTGACTTGGGCCTGGTGAAGGTACGTAGATAGATTGACTTGGGCCTGGTGAAGGTACGTAGATAGATTGACTTGGGCCTGGTGAAGGTACGTAGATAGATTGACTTGGGCCTGGTGAAGGTAGGTAGTTACATAGATAGATTGACTTGGGCCTGGTGAAGGTATGTAGTTACGTAGATAGATTGACTTGGGCCTGGTGAAGGTAGGTAGTTACATAGATAGATTGACTTGGGCCTGGTGAAGGTAGGTAGTTACATAGATAGATTGACTTGGGCCTGGTGAAAGTATGTAGTTACGTAGATAGATTGACTTGGGCCTGGTGAAGGTATGTAGTTACGTAGATAGATTGACTTGGGCCTGGTGAAGGTATGTAGTTACGTAGATAGATTGACTTGAGCCTGGTGAAGGTATGTAGTTACGTAGATAGATTGACTTGGTTCTGGTGAAGGTATGTAGTTACGTAGATAGATTGACTTGGGCCTGGTGAAGGTATGTAGTTACGTAGATAGATTGACTTGGGCCTGGTGAAGGTATGTAGTTACGTAGATAGATTGACTTGGGCCTGGTGAAGGTATGTAGATAGATTGACTTGGGCCTGGTGAAGGTACATAGATAGATTGACTTGGGCCTGGTGAAGGTACGTAGATAGATTGACTTGGGCCTGGTGAAGGTATGTAGTTACGTAGATAGATTGACTTGGGCCTGGTGAAGGTACGTAGATAGATTGACTTGGTCCTGGTGAAGGTACGTAGATAGATTGACTTGGGCCTGGTGAAGGTATGTAGTTACGTAGATAGATTGACTTGGGCCTGGTGAAGGTATGTGGTTACGTAGATAGATTGACTAGGGCCTGGTGAAGGTGTGTAGTTACGTAGATAGATTGACTTGGGCCTGGTGAAGGTAGGTAGTTACATAGATAGATTGACTTGAGCCTGGTGAAGGTATGTAGTTACATAGATAGATTGACTTGGGCCTGGTGAAGGTATGTAGTTACATAGATAGATTGACTTGGGCCTGGTGAAGGTAGGTAGTTACGTAGATAGATTGACTTGGGCCTGGTGAAGGTAGGTAGTTACATAGATAGATTGACTTGGGCCTGGTGAAGATAGGTAGTTACGTAGATAGATTGACTTGGGCCTGGTGAAGGTAGGTAGTTACATAGATAGATTGACTTGGGCCTGGTGAAGGTAGGTAGTTACATAGATAGATTGACTTGGGCCTGGTGAAGGTAGGTAGTTACATAGATAGATTGACTTGGGCCTGGTGAAGGTAGGTAGTTACATAGATAGATTGACTTGGGCCTGGTGAAGGTGTGTAGTTACGTAGATAGATTGACTTGGGCCTGGTGAAGGTAGGTAGTTACATAGATAGATTGACTTGAGCCTGGTGAAGGTATGTAGTTACATAGATAGATTGACTTGGGCCTGGTGAAGGTATGTAGTTACATAGATAGATTGACTTGGGCCTGGTGAAGGTACGTAGTTACGTAGATAGATTGACTTGGGCCTGGTGAAGGTAGGTAGTTACATAGATAGATTGACTTGGGCCTGGTGAAGATAGGTAGTTACGTAGATAGATTGACTTGGGCCTGGTGAAGGTAGGTAGTTACATAGATAGATTGACTTGGGCCTGGTGAAGGTAGGTAGTTACATAGATAGATTGACTTGGGCCTGGTGAAGGTAGGTAGTTACATAGATAGATTGACTTGGGCCTGGTGAAGGTAGGTAGTTACATAGATAGATTGACCTGGGCCTGGTGAAAGTATGTAGTTACGTAGATAGATTGACTTGGGCCTGGTGAAAGTATGTAGTTACGTAGATAGATTGACTTGGGCCTGGTGAAGGTATGTAGTTACGTAGATAGATTGACTTGAGCCTGGTGAAGGTATGTAGTTACGTAGATAGATTGACTTGGTTCTGGTGAAGGTATGTAGTTACGTAGATAGATTGACTTGGTTCTGGTGAAGGTATGTAGTTACGTAGATAGATTGACTTGGGCCTGGTGAAGGTATGTAGTTACGTAGATAGATTGACTTGGGCCTGGTGAAGGTATGTAGTTACGTAGATAGATTGACTTGGGCCTGGTGAAGGTATGTAGATAGATTGACTTGGGCCTGGTGAAGGTACGTAGATAGATTGACTTGGGCCTGGTGAAGGTATGTAGTTACGTAGATAGATTGACTTGGGCCTGGTGAAGGTACGTAGTTACGTAGATAGATTGACTTGGGCCTGGTGAAGGTATGTAGTTACGTAGATAGATTGACTTGGGCCTGGTGAAGGTATGTAGTTACGTAGATAGATTGACTTGGGCCTGGTGAAGGTATGTAGATAGATTGACTTGGGCCTGGTGAAGGTACGTAGATAGATTGACTTGGGCCTGGTGAAGGTACGTAGATAGATTGACTTGGGCCTGGTGAAGGTATGTAGTTACGTAGATAGATTGACTTGGGCCTGGTGAAGGTATGTAGTTACGTAGATAGATTGACTTGGGCCTGGTGAAGGTACGTAGTTACGTAGATAGATTGACTTGGGCCTGGTGAAGGTACGTAGATAGGTTGACTTGGGCCTGGTGAAGGTACGTAGTTACGTAGATAGATTGACTTCGGCCTGGTGAAGGTACGTAGATAGGTTGACTTGGGCCTGGTGAAGGTACGTAGTTACGTAGATAGATTTACTTGGGCCTGGTGAAGGTACGTAGATAGATTGACTTGGGCCTGGTGAAGGTACGTAGTTACGTAGATAGATTGACTTGGGCCTGGTGAAGGTACGTAGATAGATTGACTTGGGCCTGGTGAAGGTACGTAGATAGATTGACTTGGTCCTGGTGAAGGTACGTAGATAGATTGACTTGGGCCTGGTGAAGATATGTAGTTACGTAGATAGATTGACTTGGGCCTGGTGAAGGTATGTGGTTACGTAGATAGATTGACTAGGGCCTGGTGAAGGTGTGTAGTTACGTAGATAGATTGACTTGGGCCTGGTGAAGGTACGTAGATAGATTGACTTGGGCCTGGTGAAGGTATGTAGTTACGTAGATAGATTGACTTGGGCCTGGTGAAGGTATGTAGTTACGTAGATAGATTGACTTGGGCCTGGTGAAGGTACGTGGTTACGTAGATAGATTGACTTGGGCCTGGTGAAGTTGTGTAGTTACGTAGATAGATTGACTTGGGCCTGGTGAAGGTACGTAGATAGATTGACTTGGGCCTGGTGAAGGTACGTAGATAGATTGACTTGGGCCTGGTGAAGGTACGTGGTTACGTAGATAGATTGACTTGGACCTGGTGAAGTTATGTAGTTACGTAGATAGATTGACTTGGGCCTGGTGAAGGTACGTAGATAGATTGACTTGGGCCTTGTGAAGGTACGTAGATAGATTGACTTGGGCCTGGTGAAGGTACGTAGATAGATTGATTTGGGCCTGGTGAAGGTATGTAGATAGATTGACTTGGGCCTGGTGAAGGTATGTAGTTACGTAGATAAATTGACTTGGGCCTGGTGAAGATACGTAGTTACGTAGATAGATTGACTTGGGCCTGGTGAAGGTACGTGGTTACGTAGATAGATTGACTTGGGCCTGGTGAAGGTATGTAGTTACGTAGATAGATTGACTTGGGCCTGGTGAAGGTACGTAGATAGATTGACTTGGGCCTGGTGAAGGTATGTAGTTACGTAGATAGATTGACTTGGGCCTGGTGAAGGTATGTAGTTACGTAGATAGATTGACTTGGGCCTGGTGAAGGTACCTTGATAGATTGACTTGGGCCTGGTGAAGGTACGTTGATAGATTGACTTGGGCCTGGTGAAGGTACAGTGGGGAAAAAAGTATTTAGTCAGCCACCAATTGTCCAAGTTCTCACACTTAAAAAGATGAGAGGCCTGTAATTTTCATCATAGGTACACGTCAACTATGACAGACAAATTGAGAATGTTTTTTCCAGAAAATCACATTGTAGGATTTTTTATGAATTTATTTGCAAATTATGGTGGAAAATATTTATTTGGTCACCTACAAACAAGCAAGATTTCTTGCTCTCACAGACCTGTTACTTCTTCTTTAAGAGGCTCCTCTGTCCTCCACTCGTTACCTGTATTAATGGCACCTGTTTGAACTTTTTATCAGTATAAAAGACACCTGTCCACAACCTCAAACAGTCACACTCCAAACT
>CM062489.1:569916-572416 GCA_031479575.1 Coregonus ussuriensis
ATGTGGTCTGTTGTACGATAATTTTTTACGAATCCAATCTGGCTTCTGCTTAGGACGTTGTGTTCATCAAGGAAATTATGTAGTCTGCTGTTTATGATACTGCAGAGAATTTTCCCCAAGTTGCTGTTAACGCAAATTCCTCTGTAGTTATTTGGGTCAAATTTGTCTCCATTTTTATAAATTGG
The DNA here is from genome assembly GCA_031479575.1 of Coregonus ussuriensis. NCBI lineage: Eukaryota > Metazoa > Chordata > Actinopteri > Salmoniformes > Salmonidae > Coregonus > Coregonus ussuriensis. The sequence continues at coordinate 570,102 of CM062489.1, forward strand.
TGTGATCAATCCTTGGTTCCAAATATCGGGGAAAATACCTGCAGTTAGGATAATGTTGAAGAGTTTGAGTATAGCCAATTTGAATTTGTGGTCTGTATATTTGATCATTTCATTTAAAATACCACCAGCACCACTGGCCTTTTTGGGTTGGAGAGTGCAAAGTCTTTCCAATAATTCTTGTTCTGTAATTGGGGTATCCACAGGATTCTGATAGTCTTTGACTGCTGATTCAAGGATTTGTAATTTTTCTTGTATATCTTGTTGTTCTGGGCTCTTTGTTATATTGCTGTAGAGGTTTGCAAAGTGATTTCTCCACATATCCCCATTTTGGATAGCCAATTCCTCATTATGAGGTTTGTTTAATTTATTCCAATTCTCCCAGAAGTGGTTTGATTCTATGGATTCCTCAATCACATCCAGCTGATTTCTAATGTGCTGTTCCTTTTTTGTTCTTAGGGTGTGTTTGTATTGCTTCAGTGTTTCCCCATATTGAAGACGTATATTTTTGTTGTCTGGGTCTCTGTGTTTATGATTAGATATATTTCTCAATGACTTTCTTAGATTTTTGCAATCATTATCAAACCATTTTTCATGATCTATTATTTTTGGTTTGCTCTTATGTTTCTTAAGATTAGCCAAGGAGGCTAATTTGTCAAATATAAAGTTTATGTTCCAAACGGCCAAATTTATACCTTCATTGGTGTAGGAGAATGTTAATGCTAAAAAGTTGTCCAGGAGAGATTGTATTTTTTGGCTACTAATTGCTTTTTGGTAGATTTCTGTACTGTTTGCACTCCATCTATAGGTCTGTTTAGTACCATGTAATTTATTGGGCCGTGATGCTTCATGGTTGGGTTCTGCTCTTTTCAGATACACTGTGATTTTACTGTGGTCAGAAAGAGGTGTTAGTGGGCTGACTGTGAAGGCTCTGAGAGACTCTGGGTTAAGGTCTGTGATGAAGTAGTCTACAGTACTGCTGCCAAGGGATGAGCTGTAGGTGTACCTACCAAAAGAGTCCCCTCTTAACCTACCATTGACTATGTACAGACCCAGTGTTCGACAGAGCTTCAGGAGCTGTACTCCATTTTTGTTTTTCACTTTGTCATAGTTGTTTCTAGGGGGGTATGTGGGGAGGGAAAGGTTGTTGCTTCCCGGTAGGTGTTTGTCCCCATGACTGTTAATAGTGTCTAGTTCTTCTGCTGTTCTAGCATTCAGGTCTCCACAGACCAGCACATTGCCTTGGGCCTGAAAGTGACTAATCTCCCCCTCTAGAATGGAGAAACTCTCTTCATTGAAGTAGGGTGACTCTGATGGGGGAATGTATGTGGCACAGAGGAAGACGTTGTTATCTGTTAAGATAGCCTCCTTGTTGATTTTTAGCCAGATAAAGAATTCTCCTGTTTTGATCAATTCGATTGAATGAGTTAGTTCAGATTTATACCATATTAGCATTCCCCCTGAGTCTCTGCCCTGTGTGATTCCTTTTAATTTGGTGGATGGTACGATTATCTCCCTATAACCTAGTGGACAGCCAGTGGAAACATCACCTCTGCACCATGTTTCCTGTAGTACTACAATATCAACATCATCAATTTCTTTAAGGAAGTCTGGGTTTCTGCTCTTTAGCCCAAAAGCAGAGGACTTCAAGCCTTGTAAATTCCAACATGCAACGTAAAAAGACTTCATAACTGTTTTTTCTTTACATTCAAAATGAGATAAACACTCACAATCCAACAAGAACTATTAAAATATGATTTTTCAATTAAGGTAAACTCTTATTATGCAAAAGTGATTTGTTTATCATTTAAGATAGTATTTGTGTCATGCCACTTGGGTGGATGTAGTGTGAGGATGGTGGAGTTCTTGTGCTCATCTTACCATGACCCTCGGCCTATCACATGTGAGCATAGTAGATTCAGCATTTGTTTGATGTCACTCATTTCGTTGGTGGGAGCTGGGCCAGTTGCTCCTCTCACAGCTTGTGCATAGCTCTGTCTGCCGGGCTGTGGCTCCTCCAGGTGTGGGTCTGTGGTGGGGGGGAGGAGGGTGTTAGGCCTCGTCTGGGTGGGTCTGAAGCTGGGCTGGGGTGGTCTGTGCTGCGCTGGATGTGGTGGGCATTGAGGTTGGTGGTGCTGTGGCTGTGGCTGGGGGGTCCAGGGTACTGGTCCGGGGTGTTGTCTCGGTGATCTCGGGGGGGTGGAGATTGCTCCGCTGTTCCTGGGTGGAGAGGTCGGGATGCGGTTTAAAGCGACGTCCTTGAGAGTCTTAGCAAGGATGGGGACTGTCTCCCTGTACAGGTGAACATGGTCATAGAG
>CM062489.1:584910-632410 GCA_031479575.1 Coregonus ussuriensis
GCAGGACCAACTCGGAAAGATAGGTAGGAGCAAGCCCATGTAACGCTTTATAGGTTAACAGTAAAACCTTGAAATCAGCCCTTGCCTTAACAGGAAGCCAGTGTAGGGAAGCTAGCACTGGAGTAATATGATCAAATTTCTTGGTTCTAGTCAGGATTCTAGCAGCCGTATTTAGCACTAACTGAAGTTTATTTAGTGCTTTATCCGGGTAGCCGGAAAATAGAGCATTGCAGTAGTCTAACCTAGAAGTAACAAATGCATGGATTAATTTTTCTGCATCATTTTTGGACAGAAAATTTCTGATTTTTGCAATGTTACGTAGATGGAAAAAAGCTGTCCTTGAAACAGTCTTGATATGTTCGTCAAAAGAGAGATCAGGGTCAAGAGTAACGCCGAGGTCCTTCACAGTTTTATTTGAGACGACTTTACAACCATCAAGATGAATTGTCAGATTTAACAGAAGATCTCTTTGTTTCTTGGGACCTAGAACAAGCATCTCTGTTTTGTCCGAGTTTAAAAGTAAAACGTTTTCAGCCATCCACTTCCTTATGTCTGAAACACAGGCTTCTAGCGAGGGCAATTTTGGGGCTTCACCATGTTTCATTGAAATGTACAGCTGTGTGTCATCCGCATAGCAGTGAAAGTTAACATTATGTTTTCGAATAACATCCCCAAGAGGTAAAATATATAGTGAAAACAATAGTGGTCCTAAAACGGAACCTTGAGGAACACCGAAATGTACAGTTGATTTGTCGGAGGACAGACCATTCACAGAGACAAACTGATATCTTTCCGACAGGTAGGATCTAAACCAGGCCAGAACTTGTCCGTGTAGACCAATTTGGGTTTCCAGTCTCTCCAAAAGAATGTGGTGATCGATGGTGTCAAAGGCAGCACTAAGGTCTAGTAGCACGAGGACAGATGCAGAGCCTCGGTCTGACGCCATTAAAAGGTCATTTACCACCTTCACAAGTGCAGTCTCAGTGCTATGATGGGGTCTAAAACCAGACTGAAGCATTTCGTATACATTGTTTGTCTTCAGAAAGGCAGTGAGTTGCTGCGCAACAGCTTTTTCTAAAATTTTTGAGAGGAATGGAAGATTCGATATAGGCCGATAGTTTTTTATATTTTCCGGGTCAAGGTTTGGCTTTTTCAAGAGAGGCTTTATCACTGCCACTTTTAGTGAGTTTGGTACACATCCGGTGGATAGAGAGCTGTTTATTATGTTCAACATAGGAGGGCCAAGCACAGGAAGCAGCTCCTTCAGCAGTTTAGTAGGAATAGGATCCAGTATGCAGCTTGAAGGTTTAGAGGCCATGATTATTTTCATCATTGTGTCAAGAGATATAGTACTAAAACACTTAAGTGTCTCTCCCGATCCCAGGCCCTCGCAGAGCTGTGCAGATCCAGGACAGCTAAGCCCTGGAGGAATACGCAGATTCAAAAAGGAGTCCGTAATTTGCTTTCTAATGGTCATGATCTTTTCCTCAAAGAAGTTCATGAATTTATCACTGCTGAAGTGAAAGCCATCCTCTCTTGGGGAATGCTGCTTTTTAGTTAGCTTTGCAACAGTATCAAAAAGAAATTTAGGATTGTTCTTATTTTCCTCAATTAAGTTGGAAAAGTAGGATGATCGAGCAGCAGTGAGGGCTCTTCGGTACTGCACGGTACTGTCTTTCCAAGCTAGTCGGAAGACTTCCAGTTTGGTGTGGCGCCATTTCCGTTCCAATTTCCTGGAAGCTTGCTTCAAAGCTCGGGTATTTTCTGTATACCAGGGAGCTAGTTTCTTATGACAAATGTTTTTCGTTTTTAGGGGTGCAACTGCATCTAGGGTATTGCGCAAGGTTAAATTGAGTTCCTCAGTTAAGTGGTTAACTGATTTTTGTCCTCTGACGTCCTTGGGTAGGCAGAAGGAGTCTGGAAGGGCATCAATGAATTTTTGTGTTGTTTGAGAATTTATAGCACGACTTTTGATGCTCCTTGGTTGGGGTCTGAGCAGATTATTTGTTGCGATTGCAAATGTAATAAAATGGTGGTCCGATAGTCCAGGATTTTGTGGAAAAACATTAAGATCTACAACATTTATTCCATGGGACAAAACTAGGTCCAGAGTATGACTGTGGCAGTGAGTAGGTCCAGAGACATGTTGGACAAAACCCACTGAGTCGATAATGGCTCCGAAAGACTTTTGGAGTGGGTCTGTGGACTTCTCCATGTGAATATTAAAATCACCAAAAATTAGAATATGATCTGCTATGACTACAAGGTCTGATAGGAATTCAGGAAACTCAGAGAGGAACGCTGTATATGGCCCAGGAGGCCTGTAAACAGTAGCTATAAAAAGTGATTGAGTAGGCTGCATAGATTTCATGACTAGAAGCTCAAAAGATGAAAACGCCATTTTTTTTTTTGTAAATTGAAATTTGCTATCGTAAATGTTAGCAACACCTCCGCCTTTGCGGGATGCACAGGGAATATGGTCACTAGTGTAACCAGGAGGTGAGGCCTCATTTAACACAGCAAATTCATCAGGCTTAAGCCATGTTTCAGTCAGGCCAATCACATCAAGATTATGATCAGTGATTAGTTCATTGACTATGACTGCCTTTGAAGTGAGGGATCTAACATTAAGTAACCCTATTTTGAGATGTGAAGTATCACGATCTCTTTCAATAATGGCAGGAATGGAGGAGGTCTTTATCCTAATAAGATTGCTAGGGTGAACACCGCCATGTTTAGTTTTGCCCAACCTAGGTCGAGGCACAGACACAGTCTCAATGGGTATGGCTGAGCTGACTACACTGACTGTGCTATTGGCAGACTCCACTAAGCTGGCAGGTTGGCTAACAGCCTGCTGCCTGGCCTGCACCCTATTTCACTGTGGGGCTAGAGGAGTTAGAGCCCTATCTATGTTGGTAGATAAGAGGAGAGCACCCCTCCAGCTAGGATGGAGTCCGTCACTCCTCAGCAGGTCAGGCTTGGTCCTGTTTGTGGGTGAGTCCCAGAAAGAGGGCCAATTATCCACAAATGTTATCTTTTGGGAGGGGCAGAAAACAGTTTTCAACCAGCGATTAAGTGCTGAGACTCTGCTGTAGAGCTCGTCACTTCCCCTAACTGGGAGGGGGCCAGAGACAATTACTCGATGCCGACACATCTTTCTAGCTGATTTACACGCTGAAGCTATGTTGCACTTGGTGACCTCTGACTGTTTCATCCTAACATCGTTGGTGCCGACGTGGATAACAATATCTCTATACTCTCTACACTCGCCAGTTTTAGCTTTAGCCAGCACCATCTTTAGATTAGCCTTAACGTCGGTAGCCCTGCCCCCTGGTAAACAGTGTATGATCGCTGGGTGATTCGTTTTAAGTCTAATACTGCGGGTAATGGAGTCGCCAATGACTAGGGTTTTCAATTTGTCAGAGCTAATGGTGGGAGCCTTCGGCGTCTCAGACCCCGTAACGGGAGGAGTAGAGACTAGAGAAGACTCAGACTCAGACTCCGACTCGCTACATAATGGGGAAAACCGGTTGAAGGTTTCTGTCGGCTGAATGAGCGACACCGGTTGAGCATTCCAACAGTATTTCCCTCCAGAAGCCATGAGAAAGTTGTCCGGCTGCGGGGACTGTGCGGGGGGATTTATACTAACGTTACTGTCTGTACTTACTGGTGGCACAGACGCTGTTTCTTCCTTTCCTACACTGAGATTACCCTTGCCTAACGATTGCGTCTGAAGCTGGGCTTGTAGCACAGCTATTTTCGCCGTAAGGCGATCGTTCTCCTGTATATTATGAGTACAGCGACTGCAATTAGAAGACATCATGTTAATGTTACTACTTAGCTTCGGCTGTTGAAGATGTTGATGAACCATGTCCAGATAAAGCGTCCGGAGTGAAAAAGTTGAATAAGGGAAAAAAAAGTTGCGATGGAAAAAAGGAAAATAACGTAAAGTTGGCAGCTAAAACGCACAGGAAAATGACTCTTCTGTCTCGGGATAAACGTCCGGGGTGAAAAAGTTTAACGAAAAAAGATGAGTGAGGACAAAACTAAAAAGTTGGTAAATTTGTTGAACACAAAGATTGATTAAACGTTTATTAAAAGTAAAACGTGAATAGTTTGGCAGGTAGCCAAGTAGCAACAAACAGCACAGCAGTACGGAGACAATGCGGAAGCGAAATGATACACTACTATATCACTACACTACTATATCACTACACTACTATATCACTATACTACTATATCACTATACTACTATATCACTACACTACTATATCACTACACTACATTACTATATCACTACACTACTATATCACTACACTACACTACTATATCACTACACTACTATATCACTACACTACTATATCACTACACTACACTACTATATCACTACACTACTATATCACTACACTACTATATCACTACACTACACTACTATATCACTACACTACTATATCACTACACTACTAAATCACTACACTACTATATCACTACACTACTATATCACTACACTACACTACTATATCACTACACTACTATATCACTACACTACTATATCACTACACTACTATATCACTATATCACTACACTACTATATCACTATCAATCAATCAATCAATTTTATTTTATATAGCCCTTCTTACATCAGCTAATATCTCGAAGTGCTGTACAGAAACCCAGCCTAAAACCCCAAACAGCTAGTAATGCAGGTGTAGAAGCACGGTGGCTAGGAAAAACTCCCTAGAAAGGCCAAAACCTAGGAAGAAACCTAGAGAGGAACCAGGCTATGAGGGGTGGCCAGTCCTCTTCTGGCTGTGCCGGGTGGAGATTATAACAGAACCATGCCAAGATGTTCAAAAATGTTCATAAGTGACAAGCATGGTCAAATAATAATCAGGAATAAATCTGTTGGCTTTTCATAGCCGATCATTAAGAGTTGAAAACAGCAGGTCTGGGACAGGTAGGGGTTCCATAACCGCAGGCAGAACAGTTGAAACTGGAATAGCAGCAAGGCCAGGCGGACTGGGGACAGCAAGGTGTCATCATGCCCGGTAGTCCTGACGTATGGTCCTAGGGCTCAGGTTCTCAGAGAGAAAGAGAGAACGAGAGAATTAGAGAGCGCATACTTAAATTCACACAGGACACTGGATAAGACAGGAGAAGTACTCCAGGTATAACCAACTAACCCCAGCCCCCCGACACATAAACTACTGCAGCATAAATACTGGAGGCTGAGACAGGAGCGGTCCGGAGACACTGTGGCCCCATCCGAAGAAACCCCCGGACAGGGCCAAACAGGAAGGATATAACCCCACCCACTCCGCCAAAGCACAGCCCCCGCACCACTAGAGGGATATCCCCAACCACCAACTTACAATCCTGAGACAAGGCCGAGTATAGCCCACAGAGGTCTCCACCACAGCACAAACCAAGGGGGGGGCGCCAACCCAGACAGGAAGATCACGTCAGTAACTCAACCCACTCAAGTGACGCACCCCTCCCAGGGACGGCATGAAAGAGCACCAGCAAGCCAGTGACTCAGCCCCTGCAACAGGGTTAGAGGCAGAGAACCCCAGTGGAGAGGGGAACCGGCCCGGCAGAGACAGCAAGGGCTGTTCGTTGCTCCAGCCTTTCCGTTCACCTTCACACTCCTGGGCCAGACTACACTCAATCATATGACCTACTGAAGAGATAAGTCTTCAGTAAAGACTTAAAGGTTGAGACCGAGTCTGCGTCTCTCACATGGGTAGGCAGACTGTTCCATAAAAATGGAGATCTATAGGAGAAAGCCCTGCCTCCCGCTGTTTGCTTAGAAATTCTAGGGACAATTAGGAGGCCTGCGTCTTGTGACCGTAGCGTACGTATTGGTATGTACGGCAGGACCAACTCGGAAAGATAGGTAGGAGCAAGCCCATGTAACGCTTTATAGGTTAACAGTAAAACCTTGAAATCAGCCCTTGCCTTAACAGGAAGCCAGTGTAGGGAAGCTAGCACTGGAGTAATATGATCAAATTTCTTGGTTCTAGTCAGGATTCTAGCAGCCGTATTTAGCACTAACTGAAGTTTATTTAGTGCTTTATCCGGGTAGCCGGAAAATAGAGCATTGCAGTAGTCTAACCTAGAAGTAACAAATGCATGGATTAATTTTTCTGCATCATTTTTGGACAGAAAATTTCTGATTTTTGCAATGTTACGTAGATGGAAAAAAGCTGTCCTTGAAACAGTCTTGATATGTTCGTCAAAAGAGAGATCAGGGTCAAGAGTAACGCCGAGGTCCTTCACAGTTTTATTTGAGACGACTTTACAACCATCAAGATGAATTGTCAGATTTAACAGAAGATCTCTTTGTTTCTTGGGACCTAGAACAAGCATCTCTGTTTTGTCCGAGTTTAAAAGTAAAAAGTTTTCAGCCATCCACTTCCTTATGTCTGAAACACAGGCTTCTAGCGAGGGCAATTTTGGGGCTTCACCATGTTTCATTGAAATGTACAGCTGTGTGTCATCCGCATAGCAGTGAAAGTTAACATTATGTTTTCGAATAACATCCCCAAGAGGTAAAATATATAGTGAAAACAATAGTGGTCCTAAAACGGAACCTTGAGGAACACCGAAATGTACAGTTGATTTGTCGGAGGACAGACCATTCACAGAGACAAACTGATATCTTTCCGACAGGTAGGATCTAAACCAGGCCAGAACTTGTCCGTGTAGACCAATTTGGGTTTCCAGTCTCTCCAAAAGAATGTGGTGATCGATGGTGTCAAAGGCAGCACTAAGGTCTAGTAGCACGAGGACAGATGCAGAGCCTCGGTCTGACGCCATTAAAAGGTCATTTACCACCTTCACAAGTGCAGTCTCAGTGCTATGATGGGGTCTAAAACCAGACTGAAGCATTTCGTATACATTGTTTGTCTTCAGAAAGGCAGTGAGTTGCTGCGCAACAGCTTTTTCTAAAATTTTTGAGAGGAATGGAAGATTCGATATAGGCCGATAGTTTTTTATATTTTCCGGGTCAAGGTTTGGCTTTTTCAAGAGAGGCTTTATCACTACACTACTATATCACTACACTACACTACTATATCACTACACTACTATATCACTACACTACTATATCACTACACTACACTACTATATCACTACACTACTATATCACTACACTACTAAATCACTACACTGGGCGGCAGGTAGCTTAGTGGTTAAGAGCGTTGTGCCAGTAACCGAAAGGTCGCTGGTTCTAATCCCCGAGCCGACTAGGTGAAAAATCTGTCGATGTGCCCTTGAGCAAGGCACTTAACCCTAATTGCTCCTGTAAGTCGCTCTGGATAAGAGCGTCTGCTAAATTACCAATTATTATTATTATTATTATTATTATTATAATTATTACTATATCACTACACTACATTACTATATCACTACACTACTATATCACTACACTACTATATCACTACACTACTATATCACTACACTACTATATCACTACACTACTATATCACTATATCACTACACTACTATATCACTATACTACTATATCACTACACTACTATATCACTACACTACACTACTATATCACTACACTACTATATCACTATATCACTACACTACTATATCACTACACTACTATATCACTACATTACTATATCACTACACTACTATATCACTACACTACTATATCACTACACTACTATATCACTATACTACTATATCACTACACTACTATATCACTACACTACTATATCACTACACTACTATATCACTACACTACTATATCACTACACTACTATATCACTACACTACATTACTATATCACTACACTACTATATCACTACACTACTATATCACTACACTACTATATCACTATACTACTATATCACTACACTACTATATCACTACACTACTATATCACTACACTACTATATCACTATACCACTATATATCTACACTACTATATCACTATATCACTACACTGCTACAGTTGAAGTCGGAAGTTTACAGACACCTTAGCCAAATACATTTAAACTCAGTTTTTCACAATTCCTGACATTTAATCCTAGTAAAAATCCCCTGTCTTAGGTCAGTTACGATCACCACTTTATTTTAAGAATGTGATATGTCATAATAATAGTAGAGAGAATGATTTATTTCAGCTTTTATTTCTTTCATCACATTCCCAGTGGGTCAGAAGTTTACATACACTCAATTAGTATTTGGTAGCATTGCCTTTAAATTGTTTAACTTGGGTCAAACATTTCGGGTAGCCTTCCACAAGCTTCCCACAATAAGTTGGGTGAATTTTGGCCCATTCCTCCTGACAGAGCTGGTGTAACGGAGTCAGGTTTGTAGGCCTCCTTGCTCACACACGCTTTTTCAGTTCTGCCCACACATTTTCTATAGGATTGAGGTCAGGGCTTTGTGATGGCCACTCCAATACCTTGACTTTGTTGTCCTTTAGCCATTTTACCACAACTTTGGAAGAATGCTTGGGGTCATTGTCCATTTGGAAGACCCATTTGCGACCAAGCTTTAACTTCTTGACTGATGTCTTGAGATGTTGCTTCAATATATCCACCTAATTTTCCTTCCTCATGATGCCATCTATTTTGTCAATATCAATATATCACTGCGCTACTATATCACTATACCGCTATACCACTATAGGACTATACCACTACACTACTACAGGGAGGGGAAAAAGTATTTGATCCCCTGCTGATTTTGTACGTTTGCCCACTGACAGACATGATCAGTCTATAATTTTAATGGTAGGTTTATTTGAACAGTGAGAGACAGAATAACAACAAAAAAATCCAGAAAAACGCATGTCAAAAATGTCATAAATTGATTTGCATTTTAATGAGGGAAATAAGTATTTGACCCCTCTGCAAAAAATGACTTAGTACTTGGTGGCAAAACCCTTGTTGGCAATCACAGAGGTCAGACGTTTCTTGTAGTTGGCCACCAGGTTTGCACACATCTCAGGAGGGATTTTGTTCCACTCCTCTTTGTGTTGAGGCGTGGAGGTCCCCAACTAGTTCAGGGATAGGGTTAGAACACCAACACTAACATCCAACCCCAACACTACTAACCCCAAACCCAACACTACTAACCCCAACCCCAACACTACTAACCCCAACCCCAACCCCAACACTACTAACCCCAACCCCAACACTACTAACCCCAACCCCAACACTACTAACCCCAACCCCAACACTACTAACCCCAACCCCAACACTATTAACCCCAACCCCAACACTACTAACCCCAACCCCAACACAACTAACCCCAACCCCAACACTACTAACCCCAACCCCAACCCCAACCCCAACACTACTAACCCCAACCCCAACCCCAACACTACTAACCCCAACCCCAACCCCAACACTACTAACCCCAACCCCAACACTACTAACCCCAACCCCAACACTACTAACCCCAACACTGTAGCTGAGGCCAAAACCACAAGGAAGTATGATAGGATCTTCCACAGACTCCAGTGGTTCAAAAAGGGGCGTCACACAGAGCTTCCAAAATAAATCCCAAACACTTTAGGAACCGCACCACCCAGGCCCTGGCGTGGCGCCATCACGTCCCTCTAACGACCCGTAACGACCCGTAACGACCCGTACCACCCAGGCCCTGGCGTGGCGCCATCAAGTCCCACATGACATGTTGAAATACCGCACCACCCAGGCCCTGGCGTGGCGCCATCACGTCCCACATGACATGTTGAAATACCGCACCACCCAGGCCCTGGCGTGGCGCCATCACGTCCCTCTAACGACCCGTAACGACCCGTAACGACCCGTAACGACCCTGAGCTCGAAAAGCTCCTGTAAGGACATTAAAATAACCCCCCAGATCTGAAAAGTAATGATTCCTTTATTTTGGCACCAAAGGTTAGGAGGGAGAGAGACCGTCTCTCCCCGTCTGTTGATGCTCACCACCACTGACATATTGTCGATTCTGACCAGCACATGCCGGCACGACAAAAGCAGGGGGAAGCACCTGAGCGCCCGGTACACCGTGAGGAGCTCAGGGTCCATACACCCGAATCGAGTTTCCTTCGTACAGCGCACCCCATGGCCCGTAGGCCTGACAGGGCAACCCTAACCTTTATCAGTTACTGTACTGTACAGTGTAGGCCAGTGGTTCCCAGCCTTTATCAGTTACTGTCCTGTACAGTGTAGGCCAGTGGTTCCCAACCTTTATCAGTTACTGTCCTGTTCAGTGTAGGCCAGTGGTTCCCAACCTTTATCAGTTACTGTCCTGTACAGTGTTGGCCAGTGGTTCCCAACCTTTATCAGTTACTGTCCTGTACAGTGTAGGCCAGTGGTTCCCAACCTTTATCAGTTACTGTCCTGTCCAGTGTTGGCCAGTGGTTCCCAACCTTTATCAGTTACTGTACAGTGTAGGCCAGTGGTTCCCAACCTTTATCAGTTACTGTCCTGTACAGTGTAGGCCAGTGGTTCCCAACCTTTATCAGTTACTGTCCTGTACAGTGTAGGCCAGTGGTTCCCAACCTTTATCAGTTACTGTCCTGTACAGTGTAGGCCAGTGGTTCCCAACCTTTATCAGTTACTGTCCTGTCCAGTGTAGGCCAGTGGTTCCCAACCTTTATCAGTTACTGTCCAGTGTTGGCCAGTGGTTCCCAACCTTTATCAGTTACTGTACAGTGTAGGCCAGTGGTTCCCAACCTTTATCAGTTACTGTCCTGTACAGTGTAGGCCAGTGGTTCCCAACCTTTATCAGTTACTGTACTGTTCAGTGTAGGCCAGTGGTTCCCAACCTTTATCAGTTACTGTCCTGTTCAGTGTAGGCCAGTGGTTCCCAACCTTTATCAGTTACTGTACTGTCCAGTGTTGGCCAGTGGTTCCCAAACTTTATCAGTTACTGTACTGTATAGTGTTGGCCAGTGGTTCCCAACCTTTATCAGTTACTGTACAGTGTAGGCCAGTGGTTCCCAACCTTTATCAGTTACTGTCATGTACAGAGTAGGCCAGTGGTTCCCAGCCTTTATCAGTTACTGTACTGTACAGTGTAGGCCAGTGGTTCCCAACCTTTATCAGTTACTGTCCTGTATAGTGTAGGCCAGTGGTTCCCAGCCTTTATCAGTTACTGTACAGTGTAGGCCAGTGGTTCCCAACCTTTATCAGTTACTGTCCTGTCCAGTGTAGGCCAGTGGTTCCCAACCTTTATCAGTTACTGTCCTGTCCAGTGTAGGCCAGTGGTTCCCAGCCTTTATCAGTTATTGTCCTGTCCAGTGTTGGCCAGTGGTTCCCAACCTTTATCAGTTAATGTACTGTTCAGTGTAGGCCAGTGGTTCCCAACCTTTATCAGTTACTGTCCTGTTCAGTGTAGGCCAGTGGTTCCCAACCTTTATCAGTTACTGTCCTGTCCAGTGTAGGCCAGTGGTTCCCAACCTTTATCAGTTTAATAATAATAATATAAATAATAATCAGTTACTGTCCTGTCCAGTGTAGGCCAGTGGTTCCCAACCTTTATCAGTTACTGTCCTGTCCAGTGTAGGCCAGTGGTTCCCAACCTTTATCAGTTACTGTCCTGTCCAGTGTAGGCCAGTGGTTCCCAGCCTTTATCAGTTACTGTCCTGTCCAGTGTAGGCCAGTGGTTCCCAACCTTTATCAGTTACTGTCCTGTCCAGTGTAGGCCAGTGGTTCCCAGCCTTTATCAGTTACTGTCCTGTACAGTGTAGGCCAGTGGTTCCCAACCTTTATCAGTTACTGTCCTGTACAGCGTAGGCCAGTGGTTCCCAACCTTTATCAGTTACTGTCCTTTCCAGTGTAGGCCAGTGGTTCCCAACCTTTATCAGTTACTGTCCTGTCCAGTGTAGGCCAGTGGTTCCCAACCTTTATCAGTTACTGTCCTGTCCAGTGTAGGCCAGTGGTTCCCAACCTTTATCAGTTACTGTCCTGTACAGTGTAGGCCAGTGGTTCCCAACCTTTATCAGTTACTGTCCTGTCCAGTGTAGGCCAGTGGTTCCCAACCTTTATCAGTTACTGTCCTGTACAGTGTAGGCCAGTGGTTCCCAACCTTTATCAGTTACTGTCCTGTACAGTGTAGGCCAGTGGTTCCCAACCTTTATCAGATACTGTCCTGTCCAGTGTAGGCCAGTGGTTCCCAACATTTATCAGTTACTGTCCTGTCCAGTGTAGGCCAGTGGTTCCCAACCTTTATCAGTTACTGTCCTGTCCAGTGTAGGCCAGTGGTTCCCAACCTTTATCAGTTACTGTCCTGTCCAGTGTTGGCCAGTGGTTCCCAACCTTTATCAGTTACTGTCCTGTCCAGTGTAGGCCAGTGGTTCCCAACCTTTATCAGTTACTGTCCTGTACAGTGTAGGCCAGTGGTTCCCAACATTTATCAGTTACTGTACAGTGTAGGCCAGTGGTTCCCAACCTTTATCAGTTACTGTACAGTGTAGGCCAGTGGTTCCCAGCCTTTATCAGTTACTGTCCTGTCCAGTGTAGGCCAGTGGTTCCCAACCTTTATCAGTTACTGTCCTGTCCAGAGTAGGCCAGTGGTTCCCAACCTTTATCAGTTACTGTCCTGTCCAGTGTAGGCCAGTGGTTCCCAACCTTTATCAGTTACTGTCCTGTCCAGTGTAGGCCAGTGGTTCCCAAGCTTTATCAGTTACTGTTCTGTACAGTGTAGGCCAGTGGTTCCCAACCTTTATCAGTTACTGTTCAGAGTAGGCCAGTGGTTCCTAACCTTTATCAGTTACTGTCCTGTCCAGTGTAGGCCAGTGGTTTCCAACCTTTATCAGTTACTGTCCTGTCCAGTGTAGGCCAGTGGTTCCCAACCTTTATCAGTTACTGTCCTGTTCAGTGTAGGCCAGTGGTTCCCAACCTTTATCAGTTACTGTTCTGTACAGTGTAGGCCAATGGTTCCCAACCTTTATCAGTTACTGTCCTGTTCAGTGTAGGCCAGTGGTTCCCAACCTTTATCAGTTACTGTCCTGTTCAGTGTAGGCCAGTGGTTCCCAACCTTTATCAGTTACTGTTCAGAGTAGGCCAGTGGTTCCCAACCTTTATCAGTTACTGTCCTGTCCAGTGTAGGCCAGTGGTTCCCAACGTTTATCAGTTACTGTCCTGTACAGTGTAGGCCAGCGGTTCCCAAACTTTATCAGTTACTGTCCTGTACAGTTTAGGCCAGTGGTTCCCAACCTTTATCAGTTACTGTCCTGTCCAGTGTAGGCCAGTGGTTCCCAACCTTTATCAGTTACTGTCCTGTACAGTGTAGGCCAGCGGTTCCCAACCTTTATCAGTTACTGTCCTGTACAGTGTAGGCCAGTGGTTCCCAACCTTTATCAGTTACTGTCCTGTCCAGTGTAGGCCAGTGGCTCCCAACCTTTATCAGTTACTGTACTGTACAGTGTAGGCCAGTGGTTCCCAACCTTTATCAGTTACTGTCCTGTACAGCGTAGGCCAGTGGTTCCCAACCTTTATCAGTTACTGTACAGCGTAGGCCAGTGGTTCCCAACCTTTATCAGTTACTGTCCTGTCCAGTGTAGGCCAGTGGTTCCCAACCTTTATCAGTACTGTCCTGTTCAGTGTAGGCCAGTGGTTCCCAACCTTTATCAGTTACTGTTCAGAGTAGGCCAGTGGTTCCCAACCTTTATCAGTTACTGTCCTGTCCAGTGTAGGCCAGTGGTTCCCAACCTTTATCAGTTACTGTCCTGTACAGTGTAGGCCAGTGGTTCCCAACCTTTATCAGTTACTGTTCTGTACAGTGTAGGCCAGTGGTTCCCAACCTTTATCAGTTACTGTCCTGTTCAGTGTAGGCCAGTGGTTCCCAACCTTTATCAGTTACTGTCCTGTACAGTGTAGGCCAGTGGTTCCCAGCCTTTATCAGTTACTGTACAGTGTAGGCCAGTGGTTCCCAGCCTTTATCAGTTACTGTCCTGTTCAGTGTAGGCCAGTGGTTCCCAACCTTTATCAGTTACTGTCCTGTACAGTGTAGACCAGTGGTTCCCAGCCTTTATCAGTTACTGTCCTGTACAGTGTAGGCCAGTGGTTCCCAACCTTTATCAGTTACTGTCCTGTCCAGTGTAGGCCAGTGGTTCCCAACCTTTATCAGTTACTGTCCTGTACAGTGTAGGCCAGTGGTTCCCAACCTTTATCAGTTACTGTCCTGTACAGTGTAGGCCAGTGGTTCCCAACCTTTATCAGATACTGTCCTGTCCAGTGTAGGCCAGTGGTTCCCAACATTTATCAGTTACTGTCCTGTCCAGTGTAGGCCAGTGGTTCCCAACCTTTATCAGTTACTGTCCTGTCCAGTGTAGGCCAGTGGTTCCCAACCTTTATCAGTTACTGTCCTGTACAGTGTAGGCCAGTGGTTCCCAACCTTTATCAGTTACTGTCCTGTACAGTGTAGGCCAGTGGTTCCCAACCTTTATCAGATACTGTCCTGTCCAGTGTAGGCCAGTGGTTCCCAACATTTATCAGTTACTGTCCTGTCCAGTGTAGGCCAGTGGTTCCCAACCTTTATCAGTTACTGTCCTGTCCAGTGTAGGCCAGTGGTTCCCAACCTTTATCAGTTACTGTCCTGTCCAGTGTTGGCCAGTGGTTCCCAACCTTTATCAGTTACTGTCCTGTCCAGTGTAGGCCAGTGGTTCCCAACCTTTATCAGTTACTGTCCTGTACAGTGTAGGCCAGTGGTTCCCAACCTTTATCAGTTACTGTACAGTGTAGGCCAGTGGTTCCCAACCTTTATCAGTTACTGTACAGTGTAGGCCAGTGGTTCCCAGCCTTTATCAGTTACTGTCCTGTCCAGTGTAGGCCAGTGGTTCCCAACCTTTATCAGTTACTGTCCTGTCCAGAGTAGGCCAGTGGTTCCCAACCTTTATCAGTTACTGTCCTGTCCAGTGTAGGCCAGTGGTTCCCAACCTTTATCAGTTACTGTCCTGTCCAGTGTAGGCCAGTGGTTCCCAAGCTTTATCAGTTACTGTTCTGTACAGTGTAGGCCAGTGGTTCCCAACCTTTATCAGTTACTGTTCAGAGTAGGCCAGTGGTTCCTAACCTTTATCAGTTACTGTCCTGTCCAGTGTAGGCCAGTGGTTTCCAACCTTTATCAGTTACTGTCCTGTCCAGTGTAGGCCAGTGGTTCCCAACCTTTATCAGTTACTGTCCTGTTCAGTGTAGGCCAGTGGTTCCCAACCTTTATCAGTTACTGTTCTGTACAGTGTAGGCCAATGGTTCCCAACCTTTATCAGTTACTGTCCTGTTCAGTGTAGGCCAGTGGTTCCCAACCTTTATCAGTTACTGTCCTGTTCAGTGTAGGCCAGTGGTTCCCAACCTTTATCAGTTACTGTTCAGAGTAGGCCAGTGGTTCCCAACCTTTATCAGTTACTGTCCTGTCCAGTGTAGGCCAGTGGTTCCCAACGTTTATCAGTTACTGTCCTGTACAGTGTAGGCCAGCGGTTCCCAAACTTTATCAGTTACTGTCCTGTACAGTTTAGGCCAGTGGTTCCCAACCTTTATCAGTTACTGTCCTGTCCAGTGTAGGCCAGTGGTTCCCAACCTTTATCAGTTACTGTCCTGTACAGTGTAGGCCAGCGGTTCCCAACCTTTATCAGTTACTGTCCTGTACAGTGTAGGCCAGTGGTTCCCAACCTTTATCAGTTACTGTCCTGTCCAGTGTAGGCCAGTGGCTCCCAACCTTTATCAGTTACTGTACTGTACAGTGTAGGCCAGTGGTTCCCAACCTTTATCAGTTACTGTCCTGTACAGCGTAGGCCAGTGGTTCCCAACCTTTATCAGTTACTGTACAGCGTAGGCCAGTGGTTCCCAACCTTTATCAGTTACTGTCCTGTCCAGTGTAGGCCAGTGGTTCCCAACCTTTATCAGTTACTGTTCTGTACAGTGTAGGCCAGTGGTTCCCAACCTTTATCAGTTACTGTTCAGAGTAGGCCAGTGGTTCCCAACCTTTATCAGTTACTGTCCTGTCCAGTGTAGGCCAGTGGTTCCCAACCTTTATCAGGTACTGTCCTGTTCAGTGTAGGCCAGTGGTTCCCAACCTTTATCAGTTACTGTTCAGAGTAGGCCAGTGGTTCCCAACCTTTATCAGTTACTGTCCTGTCCAGTGTAGGCCAGTGGTTCCCAACCTTTATCAGTTACTGTCCTGTACAGTGTAGGCCAGTGGTTCCCAACCTTTATCAGTTACTGTTCTGTACAGTGTAGGCCAGTGGTTCCCAACCTTTATCAGTTACTGTCCTGTTCAGTGTAGGCCAGTGGTTCCCAACCTTTATCAGTTACTGTCCTGTACAGTGTAGGCCAGTGGTTCCCAGCCTTTATCAGTTACTGTACAGTGTAGGCCAGTGGTTCCCAGCCTTTATCAGTTACTGTCCTGTTCAGTGTAGGCCAGTGGTTCCCAACCTTTATCAGTTACTGTCCTGTACAGTGTAGACCAGTGGTTCCCAACCTTTATCAGTTACTGTCCTGTACAGTGTAGGCCAGTGGTTCCCAACCTTTATCAGTTACTGTCCTGTCCAGTGTAGGCCAGTGGTTCCCAACCTTTATCAGTTACTGTCCTGTACAGTGTAGGCCAGTGGTTCCCAACCTTTATCAGTTACTGTCCTGTACAGTGTAGGCCAGTGGTTCCCAACCTTTATCAGATACTGTCCTGTCCAGTGTAGGCCAGTGGTTCCCAACATTTATCAGTTACTGTCCTGTCCAGTGTAGGCCAGTGGTTCCCAACCTTTATCAGTTACTGTCCTGTCCAGTGTAGGCCAGTGGTTCCCAACCTTTATCAGTTACTGTCCTGTCCAGTGTTGGCCAGTGGTTCCCAACCTTTATCAGTTACTGTCCTGTCCAGTGTAGGCCAGTGGTTCCCAACCTTTATCAGTTACTGTCCTGTACAGTGTAGGCCAGTGGTTCCCAACATTTATCAGTTACTGTACAGTGTAGGCCAGTGGTTCCCAACCTTTATCAGTTACTGTACAGTGTAGGCCAGTGGTTCCCAGCCTTTATCAGTTACTGTCCTGTCCAGTGTAGGCCAGTGGTTCCCAACCTTTATCAGTTACTGTCCTGTCCAGAGTAGGCCAGTGGTTCCCAACCTTTATCAGTTACTGTCCTGTCCAGTGTAGGCCAGTGGTTCCCAACCTTTATCAGTTACTGTCCTGTCCAGTGTAGGCCAGTGGTTCCCAAGCTTTATCAGTTACTGTTCTGTACAGTGTAGGCCAGTGGTTCCCAACCTTTATCAGTTACTGTTCAGAGTAGGCCAGTGGTTCCTAACCTTTATCAGTTACTGTCCTGTCCAGTGTAGGCCAGTGGTTTCCAACCTTTATCAGTTACTGTCCTGTCCAGTGTAGGCCAGTGGTTCCCAACCTTTATCAGTTACTGTCCTGTTCAGTGTAGTCCAGTGGTTCCCAACCTTTATCAGTTACTGTTCTGTACAGTGTAGGCCAATGGTTCCCAACCTTTATCAGTTACTGTCCTGTTCAGTGTAGGCCAGTGGTTCCCAACCTTTATCAGTTACTGTCCTGTTCAGTGTAGGCCAGTGGTTCCCAACCTTTATCAGTTACTGTCCTGTCAGTGTAGGCCAGTGGTTCCCAACCTTTATCAGTTACTGTCCTGTACAGTGTAGGCCAGTGGTTCCCAACCTTTATCAGTTACTGTCCTGTACAGTGTAGGCCAGTGGTTCCCAACCTTTATCAGTTACTGTCCTGTCCAGTGTAGGCCAGTGGTTCCCAACCTTTATCAGTTACTGTCCTGTACAGTGTAGGCCAGTGGTTCCCAACCTTTATCAGTTACTGTCCTGTACAGTGTAGGCCAGTGGTTCCCAACCTTTATCAGTTACTGTCCTGTCCAGTGTAGGCCAGTGGTTCCCAACCTTTATCAGTTACTGTCCTGTACAGTGTAGGCCAGTGGTTCCCAACCTTTATCAGTTACTGTCCTGTACAGTGTAGGCCAGTGGTTCCCAACTTTTATCAGTTACTGTCCTGTACAGCGTAGGCCAGTGGTTCCCAACCTTTATCAGTTACTGTCCTGTACAGTGTAGGCCAGTGGTTCCCAACCTTTATCAGTTACTGTCCTGTCCAGTGCAGGCCAGTGGTTCCCAACCTTTATCAGTTACTGTACTGTACAGTGTAGGCCAGTGGTTCCCAACCTTTATCAGTTACTGTCCTGTACAGCGTAGGCCAGTGGTTCCCAACCTTTATCAGTTACTGTACAGTGTAGGCCAGTGGTTCCCAACCTTTATCAGTTACTGTCCTGTCCAGTGTAGGCCAGTGGTTCCCAACCTTTATCAGTTACTGTTCTGTACAGTGTAGGCCAGTGGTTCCCAACCTTTATCAGTTACTGTTCAGAGTAGGCCAGTGGTTCCCAACCTTTATCAGTTACTGTCCTGTCCAGTGTAGGCCAGTGGTTCCCAACCTTTATCAGTTACTGTCCTGTACAGTGTAGGCCAGTGGTTCCCAACCTTTATCAGTTACTGTCTGTACAGTGTAGGCCAGTGGTTCCCAACCTTTATCAGTTACTGTCCTGTTCAGTGTAGGCCAGTGGTTCCCAACCTTTATCAGTTACTGTCCTGTACAGTGTAGGCCAGTGGTTCCCAGCCTTTATCAGTTACTGTCTGTACAGTGTAGGCCAGTGGTTCCCAGCCTTTATCAGTTACTGTCCTGTTCAGTGTAGGCCAGTGGTTCCCAACCTTTATCAGTTACTGTCCTGTACAGTGTAGACCAGTGGTTCCCAACCTTTATCAGTTACTGTCCTGTACAGTGTAGGCCAGTGGTTCCCAACTTTTATCAGTTACTGTCCTGTACAGCGTAGGCCAGTGGTTCCCAACCTTTATCAGTTTCTGTACAGTGTAGGCCAGTGGTTCCCAGCCTTTATCAGTTACTGTCCTGTTCAGTGTAGGCGAGTGGTTCCCAACCTTTATCAGTTACTGTCCTGTACAGTGTAGACCAGTGGTTCCCAACCTTTATCAGTTACTGTCCTGTACAGTGTAGGCCAGTGGTTCCCAACCTTTATCAGTTACTGTCCTGTAGAGTGTAGGCCAGCGGTTCCCAACCTTTATCAGTTACTGTCCTGTACAGTGTAGGCCAGTGGTTCCCAACCTTTATCAGTTACTGTCCTGTACAGTGTATGCCAGTGGTTCCCAACCTTTATCAGTTACTGTCCTGTCCAGTGTAGGCCAGTGGTTCCCAACCTTTATCAGTTACTGTCCTGTCCAGTGTAGGCTAGTGGTTCCCAACCTTTATCAGTTACTGTTCTGTACAGTGTAGGCCAGTGGTTCCCAACCTTTATCAGTTACTGTTCAGAGTAGGCCAGTGGTTCCCAACCTTTATCAGTTACTGTCCTGTCCAGTGTAGGCCAGTGGTTCCCAACCTTTATCAGTTACTGTCCTGTTCAGTGTAGGGCAGTGGTTCCCAACCTTTATCAGTTACTGTTCTGTACAGTGTAGGCCAGTGGTTCCCAACCTTTATCAGTTACTGTCCTGTTCAGTGTAGGCCAGTGGTTCCCAACCTTTATCAGTTACTGTCCTGTACAGTGTAGGCCAGTGGTTCCCAGCCTTTATCAGTTACTGTACAGTGTAGGCCAGTGGTTCCCAGCCTTTATCAGTTACTGTCCTGTTCAGTGTAGGCCAGTGGTTCCCAACCTTTATCAGTTACTGTCCTGTACAGTGTAGACCAGTGGTTCCCAACCTTTATCAGTTACTGTCCTGTACAGTGTAGGCCAGTGGTTCCCAACCTTTATCAGTTACTGTCCTGTACAGTGTAGGCCAGTGGTTCCCAACTTTTATCAGTTACTGTCCTGTACAGCGTAGGCCAGTGGTTCCCAACCTTTATCAGTTTCTGTACAGTGTAGGCCAGTGGTTCCCAGCCTTTATCAGTTACTGTCCTGTTCAGTGTAGGCGAGTGGTTCCCAACCTTTATCAGTTACTGTCCTGTACAGTGTAGACCAGTGGTTCCCAACCTTTATCAGTTACTGTCCTGTACAGTGTAGGCCAGTGGTTCCCAACCTTTATCAGTTACTGTCCTGTAGAGTGTAGGCCAGCGGTTCCCAACCTTTATCAGTTACTGTCCTGTACAGTGTAGGCCAGTGGTTCCCAACCTTTATCAGTTACTGTCCTGTACAGTGTATGCCAGTGGTTCCCAACCTTTATCAGTTACTGTCCTGTCCAGTGTAGGCCAGTGGTTCCCAACCTTTATCAGTTACTGTCCTGTCCAGTGTAGGCTAGTGGTTCCCAACCTTTATCAGTTACTGTCTGTACAGTGTAGGCCAGTGGTTCCCAACCTTTATCAGTTACTGTCTTCAGTGTAGGCCAGTGGTTCCCAACCTTTATCAGTTACTGTCCTGTCCAGTGTAGGCCAGTGGTTCCCAACCTTTATCAGTTACTGTCCTGTACAGTGTAGGCCAGTGGTTCCCAACCTTTATCAGTTACTGTCCTGTACAGTGTAGGCCAGTGGTTCCCAACCTTTATCAGTTACTGTCCTGTACAGTGTAGGCCAGTGGTTCCCAGCCTTTATCAGTTACTGTACAGTGTAGGCCAGTGGTTCCCAGCCTTTATCAGTTACTGTCCTGTTCAGTGTAGGCCAGTGGTTCCCAACCTTTATCAGTTACTGTCCTGTACAGTGTAGGACCAGTGGTTCCCAACCTTTATCAGTTACTGTCCTGTACAGTGTAGGCCAGTGGTTCCCAACCTTTATCAGTTACTGTCCTGTACAGTGTAGGCCAGTGGTTCCCAACCTTTATCAGTTACTGTCCTGGACAGTGTAGGCCAGTGGTTCCCAACCTTTATCAGTTACTGTCCTGTCCAGTGTAGGCCAGTGGTTCCCAAGCCTTTATCAGTTACTGTTCTGTACAGTGTAGGCCAGTGGTTCCCAACCTTTATCAGTTACTGTCTGTCAGTGTAGGCCAGTGGTTCCCAACCTTTATCAGTTACTGTCCTGTACAGTGTAGGCCAGTGGTTCCCAACCTTTATCAGTTACTGTCCTGTACAGTGTAGGCCAGTGGTTCCCAACCTTTATCAGTTACTGTCCTGTTCAGTGTAGGCCAGTGGTTCCCAACCTTTATCAGTTACTGTCCTGTACAGTGTAGGCCAGTGGTTCCCAACCTTTATCAGTTACTGTCCTGTACAGTGTAGGCCAGTGGTTCCCAACCTTTATCAGTTACTGTCCTGTACAGTGTAGGCCAGTGGTTCCCAACCTTTATCAGTTACTGTCCTGGACAGTGTAGGCCAGTGGTTCCCAACCTTTATCAGTTACTGTCCTGTCCAGTGTAGGCCAGTGGTTCCCAAGCTTTATCAGTTACTGTTCTGTACAGTGTAGGCCAGTGGTTCCCAACCTTTATCAGTTACTGTTCAGAGTAGGCCAGTGGTTCCCAACCTTTATCAGTTACTGTCCTGTCCAGTGTAGGCCAGTGGTTCCCAACCTTTATCAGTTACTGTCCTGTACAGTGTAGGCCAGTGGTTCCCAACCTTTATCAGTTACTGTCCTGTTCAGTGTAGGCCAGTGGTTCCCAACCTTTATCAGTTACTGTACAGTGTAGGCCAGTGGTTCCCAACCTTTATCAGTTACTGTCCTGTCCAGTGTAGGCCAGTGGTTCCCAACCTTTATTAGTTACTGTTCTGTACAGTGTAGGCCAGTGGTTCCCAACCTTTATCAGTTACTGTCCTGTTCAGTGTAGGCCAGTGGTTCCCAACCTTTATCAGTTACTGTACTGTCCAGTGTAGGCCAGTGGTTCCCAACCTTTATCAGTTACTGTTATGTACAGTGTAGGCCAGTGGTTCCCAACCTTTATCAGTTACTGTACTGTCCAGTGTAGGCCAGTGGTTCCCAACCTTTATCAGTTACTGTACAGTGTAGGCCAGTGGTTCCCAACCTTTATCAGTTACTGTACTGTCCAGTGTAGGCCAGTGGTTCCCAACCTTTATCAGTTACTGTACAGTGTAGGCCAGTGGTTCCCAACCTTTATCAGTTACTGTCCTGTTCAGAGTAGGCCAGTGGTTCCCAACCTTTATCAGTTACTGTCCAGTGTAGGCCAGTGGTTCCCAACCTTTATCAGTTACTGTACAGTGTAGGCCAGTGGTTCCCAACCTTTATCAGTTACTGTCCTGTCCAGTGTAGGCCAGTGGATCCCAACCTTTATCAGTTACTGTCCTGTTCAGTGTAGGCCAGTGGTTCCCAACCTTTATCAGTTACTGTCCTGTACAGTGTAGGCCAGTGGTTCCCAACCTTTATCAGTTACTGTCCTGTACAGTGTAGGCCAGTGGTTCCCAACCTTTATCAGTTACTGTACTGTACAGTGTAGGCCAGTGGTTCCCAACCTTTATCAGTAACTGTCCTGTACAGTGTAGGCCAGTGGTTCCCAACCTTTATCAGTTACTGTCCAGTGTAGGCCAGTGGTTCCCAACCTTTATCAGTTACTGTACTGTCCAGTGTAGGCCAGTGGTTCCCAACCTTTATCAGTTACTGTTCTGTACAGTGTAGGCCAGTGGTTCCCAACCTTTATCAGTTACTGTCCTGTCCAGTGTAGGCCAGTGGTTCCCAACCTTTATCAGTTACTGTCCTGTCCAGTGTAGGCCAGTGGTTCCCAACCTTTATCAGTTACTGTCCAGTGTAGGCCAGTGGTTCCCAACCTTTATCAGTTACTGTCCTGTACAGTGTAGGCCAGTGGTTCCCAACCTTTATCAGTTACTGTCCTGTACAGTGTAGGCCAGTGGTTCCCAACCTTTATCAGTTACTGTTCTGTACAGTGTAGGCCAGTGGTTCCCAAACTTTATCAGTTACTGTACTGTCCAGTGTAGGCCAGTGGTTCCCAACCTTTATCAGTTACTGTCCTGTCCAGTGTAGGCCAGTGGTTCCCAACCTTTATCAGTTACTGTCCAGTGTAGGCCAGTGGTTCCCAACCTTTATCCGTTACTGTACTGTCCAGTGTAGGCCAGTGGTTCCCAACCTTTATCAGTTACTGTTCTGTACAGTGTTGGCCAGTGGTTCCCAACCTTTATCAGTTACTGTCCTGTACAGTGTAGGCCAGTAGTTCCCAACCTTTATCAGTTACTGTCCTGTACAGTGTAGGCCAGTGGTTCCCAACCTTTATCAGTTACTGTCCTGTACAGTGTAGGCCAGTGGTTCCCAACCTTTATCAGTTACTGTACTGTCCAGTCTAGGCCAGTGGTTCCCAACCTTTATCAGTTACTGTTCTGTACAGTGTAGGCCAGTGGTTCCCAACCTTTATCAGTTACTGTTCTGTACAGTGTAGGCCAGTGGTTCCCAACCTTTATCAGTTACTGTCCTGTCCAGTGTAGGCCAGTGGTTCCCAACCTTTATCAGTTACTGTCCTGTCCAGTGTAGGCCAGTGGTTCCCAACCTTTATCAGTTACTGTCCAGTGTAGGCCAGTGGTTCCCAACCTTTATCAGTTACTGTCCTGTACAGTGTAGGCCAGTGGTTCCCAACCTTTATCAGTTACTGTCCTGTACAGTGTAGGCCAGTGGTTCCCAACCTTTATCAGTTACTGTTCTGTACAGTGTAGGCCAGTGGTTCCCAAACTTTATCAGTTACTGTACTGTCCAGTGTAGGCCAGTGGTTCCCAACCTTTATCAGTTACTGTCCTGTCCAGTGTAGGCCAGTGGTTCCCAACCTTTATCAGTTACTGTCCAGTGTAGGCCAGTGGTTCCCAACCTTTATCCGTTACTGTACTGTCCAGTGTAGGCCAGTGGTTCCCAACCTTTATCAGTTACTGTTCTGTACAGTGTTGGCCAGTGGTTCCCAACCTTTATCAGTTACTGTCCTGTACAGTGTAGGCCAGTGGTTCCCAACCTTTATCAGTTACTGTCCTGTACAGTGTAGGCCAGTGGTTCCCAACCTTTATCAGTTACTGTCCTGTACAGTGTAGGCCAGTGGTTCCCAACCTTTATCAGTTACTGTACTGTCCAGTGTAGGCCAGTGGTTCCCAACCTTTATCAGTTACTGTTCTGTACAGTGTAGGCCAGTGGTTCCCAACCTTTATCAGTTACTGTACTGTCCAGTGTAGGCCAGTGGTTCCCAACCTTTATCAGTTACTGTACTGTCCAGTGTAGGCCAGTGGTTCCCAACCTTTATCAGTTACTGTTCTGTACAGTGTAGGCCAGTGGTTCCCAACCTTTATCAGTTACTGTACTGTCCAGTGTAGGCCAGTGGTTCCCAACCTTTATCAGTTACTGTCCTGTTCAGAGTAGGCCAGTGGTTCCCAACCTTTATCAGTTACTGTTCAGTGTAGGCCAGTGGTTCCCAACCTTTATCAGTTACTGTCCAGTGTAGGCCAGTGGTTCCCAACCTTTATCAGTTACTGTACTGTCCAGTGTAGGCCAGAGGTTCCCAAACTTTATCAGTTACTGTTCTGTACAGTGTAGGCCAGTGGTTCCCAACCTTTATCAGTTACTGTACTGTACAGTGTAGGCCAGTGGTTCCCAACCTTTATCAGTTACTTTTCTGTACAGTGTAGGCCAGTGGTTCCCAACCTTTATCAGTTACTGTTCAGAGTAGGCCAGTGGTTCCCAGCCTTTATCAGTTACTGTCCTGTCCAGTGTAGGCCAGTGGTTCCCAACCTTTATCAGTTACTGTCCTGTACAGTGTAGGCCAGTTGTTCCCAACCTCTATCAGTTACTGTACAGTGTAGGCCAGTGGTTCCCAACCTTTATCAGTTACTGTTATGTCCAGTGTAGGCCAGTGGTGCCCAACATTTATCAGTTACTGTCCAGTGTAGGCCAGTGGTTCCCAACCTTTATCAGTTACTGTCCTGTACAGAGTAGGCCAGTGGTTCCCAACCTTTATCAGTTACTGTCCTGTACAGAGTAGGCCAGTGGTTCCCAACCTTTATCAGTTACTGTCCTGTACAGAGTAGGCCAGTGGTTCCCAACCTTTATCAGTTACTGTCCTGTACAGTGTAGGCCAGTGGTTCCCAACCTTTATCAGTTACTGTACAGTGTAGGCCAGTGGTTCCCAACCTTTATCAGTTACTGTACTGTCCAGTGTAGGCCAGTGGTTCCCAACCTTTATCAGTTACTGTTCAGTGTAGGCCAGTGGTTCCCAACCTTTATCAGTTACTGTCCTGTACAGTGTAGGCCAGTGGTTCCCAACCTTTATCAGTTACTGTTCTGTACAGTGTAGGCCAGTGGTTCCCAACCTTTATCAGTTACTGTTCAGAGTAGGCCAGTGGTTCCCAGCCTTTATCAGTTACTGTCCTGTCCAGTGTAGGCCAGTGGTTCCCAACCTTTATCAGTTACTGTCCTGTACAGTGTAGGCCAGTTGTTCCCAACCTTTATCAGTTACTCTACAGTGTAGGCCAGTGGTTCCCAACCTTTATCAGTTACTGTCCTGTCCAGTGTAGGCCAGTGGTTCCCAACCTTTATCAGTTACTGTCCAGTGTAGGCCAGTGGTTCCCAACCTTTATCAGTTACTGTACAGTGTAGGCCAGTGGTTCCCAGCCTTTATCAGTTACTGTCCAGTGTAGGCCAGTGGTTCCCAACCTTTATCAGTTACTGTCCTGTACAGAGTAGGCCAGTGGTTCCCAACCTTTATCAGTTACTGTCCTGTACAGAGTAGGCCAGTGGTTCCCAACCTTTATCAGTTACTGTCCTGTACAGAGTAGGCCAGTGGTTCCCAACCTTTATCAGTTACTGTCCTGTACAGTGTAGGCCAGTGGTTCCCAACCTTTATCAGTTACTGTACAGTGTAGGCCAGTGGTTCCCAACCTTTATCAGTTACTGTACTGTCCAGTGTAGGCCAGTGGTTCCCAACCTTTATCAGTTACTGTTCTGTACAGTGTAGGCCAGTGGTTCCCAACCTTTATCAGTTACATTTCAGAGTAGGCCAGTGGTTCCCAACCTTTATCAGTTACTGTCCTGTCCAGTGTAGGCCAGTGGTTCCCAACCTTTATCAGTTACTGTACAGTGTAGGCCAGTGGTTCCCAACCTTTATCAGTTACTGTCCTGTCCAGTGTAGGCCAGTGGTTCCCAACCTTTATCAGTTACTGTCCTGTACAGTGTTGGCTAGTGGTTCCCAACCTTTATCAGTTACTGTCCTGTACAGTGTAGGCCAGTGGTTCCCAACCTTTATCAGTTACTGTCCTGTACAGTGTAGGCCAGTGGTTCCCAACCTTTATCAGTTACTGTACTGTACAGTGTAGGCCAGTGGTTCCCAACCTTTAATAGTTACTGTCCTGTGCAGTGTAGGCCAGTGGTTCCCAACCTTTATCAGTTACTGTACTGTACAGTGTAGGCCAGTGGTTCCCAACCTTTATCAGTTACTGTCCTGTACAGTGTTTGCTAGTGGTTCCCAACCTTTATCAGTTACTGTCCTGTACAGTGTAGGCCAGTGGTTCCCAACCTTTATCAGTTACTGTACAGTGTAGGCCAGTGGTTCCCAACCTTTATCAGTTACTGTACTGTACAGTGTAGGCCATTGGTTCCCAACCTTTATCAGTTACTGTCCTGTACAGTGTAGGTCAGTGGTTCCCAACCTTTATCAGTTACTGTACTGTACAGTGTAGGCCAGTGGTTCCCAAACTTGATCAGTTACTGTCCTGTACAGTGTTGGCCAGTGGTTCCCAACCTTTATCAGTTACTGTACTGTACAGTGTAGGCCAGTGGTTCCCAAACTTTATCAGTTACTGTACTGTACAGTGTTGGCTAGTGGTTCCCAACCTTTATCAGTTACTGTCCTGTCCAGTGTAGGCCAGTGGTTCCCAACCTTTATCAGTTACTGTACTGTACAGTGTAGGCCAGTGGTTCCCAACCTTTATCAGTTACTGTACTGTACAGTGTTGGCTAGTGGTTCCCTAACTTTATCAGTTACTGTACAGTGTAGGGCAGTGGTTCCCAACCTTTATCAGTTAATGTACTGTACAGTGTAGGCCAGTGGTTCCCAGCCTTTATCAGTTACTGTACAGTGTAGGCCAGTGGTTCCCAACCTTTATCAGTTACTGTACAGTGTAGGCCAGTGGTTCCCAACCTTTATCAGTTACTGTACTGTCCAGTGTAGGCCAGTGGTTCCCAACCTTTATCAGTTACTGTCCTGTACAGTGTAGGCCAGTGGTTCCCAACCTTTATCAGTTACTGTACTGTACAGTGTAGGCCAGTGGTTCCCAACCTTTATCAGTTACTGTACTGTACAGTGTTGGCTAGTGGTTCCCAAACTTTATCAGTTACTGTACAGTGTAGGCCAGTGGTTCCCAACCTTTATCATTTAATGTACTGTACAGTGTAGGCCAGTGGTTCCCAGCCTTTATCAGTTACTGTACAGTGTAGGCCAGTGGTTCCCAACCTTTATCAGTTACTGTACTGTCCAGTGTAGGCCAGTGGTTCCCAACCTTTATCAGTTACTGTACTGTACAGTGTAGGCCAGTGGTTCCCAACCTTTATCAGTACTGTACTGTACAGTGTAGGCCAGTGGTTCCCAACCTTTATCAGTTACTGTACTGTACAGTGTAGGCCAGTGGTTCCCAAACTTGATCAGTTACTGTCCTGTACAGTGTTGGCCAGTGGTTCCCAACCTTTATCAGTTACTGTACTGTACAGTGTAGGCCAGTGGTTCCCAAACTTTATCAGTTACTGTACTTTACAGTGTTGGCTAGTGGTTCCCAAACTTTATCAGTTACTGTCCTGTCCAGTGTAGGCCAGTGGTTCCCAACCTTTATCAGTTACTGTACTGTACAGTGTAGGCCAGTGGTTCCCAACCTTTATCAGTTACTGTACTGTACAGTGTTGGCTAGTGGTTCCCAAACTTTATCAGTTACTGTACAGTGTAGGCCAGTGGTTCCCAACCTTTATCATTTAATGTACTGTACAGTGTAGGCCAGTGGTTCCCAGCCTTTATCAGTTACTGTACAGTGTTGGCCAGTGGTTCCCAACCTTTATTAGTTACTGTCCTGTACAGTGTTGGCCAGTGGTTCCCAACCTTTATCAGTTACTGTACTGTACAGTGTAGGCCAGTGGTTCCCAACCTTTATCAGTTACTGTACTGTACAGTGTTGGCTAGTGGTTCCCAACCTTTATCAGTTACTGTACAGTGTAGGCCAGTGGTTCCCAACCTTTATCAATTAATGTACTGTACAGTGTAGGCCAGTGGTTCCCAGCCTTTATCAGTTACTGTACAGTGTTGGCCAGTGGTTCCCAACCTTTATCAGTTACTGTCCTGTACAGTGTAGGCCAGTGGTTCCCAACCTTTATCAGTTACTGTCCTGTACAGTGTAGGCCAGTGGTTCCCAACCTTTATCAGTTACTGTCCTCTACAGTGTAGGCCAGTGGTTCCCAACCTTTATCAGTTACTGTTCAGTGTAGGTCAGTGGTTCCCAACCTTTATCAGTTACTGTTCAGTGTTGGCCAGTGGTTCCCAACCTTTATCAGTTACTGTCCAGTGTAGGCCAGTGGTTCCCAACCTTTATCAGTTACTGTCCTGTTCAGTGTAGGCCAGTGGATCCCAGCCTTTATCAGTTACTGTCCTGTCCAGTGTAGGCCAGTGGTTCCCAACCTTTATCAGTTACTGTCCTGTTCAGTGTAGGCCAGTGGTTCCCAACCTTTATCAGTTACTGTCCTGTACAGTGTAGGCCAGTGCTTCCCAACCTTTATCAGTTACTGTCCTGTACAGTGTAGGCCAGTGGTTCCCAGCCTTTATCAGTTACTGTACTGTACAGTGTAGGCCAGTGGTTCCCAACATTTATCAGTTACTGTCCTGTACAGTGTAGGCCAGTGGTTCCCAACCTTTATCAGTTACTGTCCTGTTCAGTGTAGGCCAGTGGTTCCCAACCTTTATCAGTTACTGTACAGTGTAGGCCAGTGGTTCCCAGCCTTTATCAGTTACTGTACAGTGTAGGCCAGTGGTTCCCAGCCTTTATCAGTTACTGTACAGTGTTGGCCAGTGGTTCCCAACCTTTATCAGTTACTGTACTGTACAGTGTAGGCCAGTGGTTCCCAACCTTTATCAGTAACTGTACAGTGTAGGCCAGTGGTACCCAACCTTTATCAGTTACTGTCCTGTACAGTGTAGGCCAGTGGTTCCCAACCTTTATCAGTTACTGTACAGAGTAGGCCAGTGGTTCCCAACCTTTATCAGTTACTGTACAGTGTTGGCCAGTGGTTCCCAACCTTTATCAGTTACTGTACTGTACAGTGTAGGCCAGTGGTTCCCAACCTTTATCAGTTACTGTCCAGTGTAGGCCAGTGGTTCCCAACCTTTATCAGTTACTGTACTGTACAGTGTAGGCCAGTGGTTCCCAACCTTTATCAGTTACTGTACAGAGTAGGCCAGTGGTTCCCAACCTTTATCAGTTACTGTACAGTGTTGGCCAGTGGTTCCCAACCTTTATCAGTTACTGTACTGTCCAGTTTAGGCCAGTGGTTCCCAACCTTTATCAGTTACTGTACAGAGTAGGCCAGTGGTTCCCAACCTTTATCAGTTACTGTACAGAGTAGGCCAGTGGTTCCCAACCTTTATCAGTTACTGTACAGTGTTGGCCAGTGGTTCCCAACCTTTATCAGTTACTGTACTGTCCAGTGTAGGCCAGTGGTTCCCAACCTTTATCAGTTACTGTACAGAGTAGGCCAGTGGTTCCCAACCTTTATCAGTTACTGTACAGTGTAGGGCAGTGGTTCCCAACCTTTATCAGTTACTGTACCACCAACTAATTGTTGCTCTGCCCGGAGTACCCCTGAAGTACCCCCTCATGTGCATTTTACCAGTAGGCCGATGGTCTCATGAATCTTCGGAAGTACCCCCTGTGGATAGACTGAGTACCCCCTGTGGATAGACTGAGTACCCCCAGGGGTCCTAGTACCCCCTGTGGATAGACTGAGTACCCCCAGGGGTCCTAGTACCCCCTGTGGATAGACTGAGTACCCCCTGTGGATAGACTGAGTACCCCCTGTGGATAGACTGAGTACCCCCTGTGGATAGACTGAGTACCCCCAGGGGTCCGAGTACCCCCTGTGGATAGACTGAGTACCCCCAGGGGTTCGAGTACCCCCTGTGGATAGACTGAGTACCCCCAGGGGTCCGAGTACCCCCTGTGGATAGACTGAGTACCCCCAGGGGTCCGAGTACCCCCTGTGGATAGACTGAGTACCCCCAGGGGTCCGAGTACCCCCTGTGGATAGACTGAGTACCCCCTGTGGATAGACTGAGTACCCCCAGGGGTCCGAGTACCCCCTGTGGATAGACTGAGTACCCCCAGGGGTCCTAGTACCCCCTGTGGATAGACTGAGTACCCCCAGGGGTCCTAGTACCCCCTGTGGATAGACTGAGTACCCCCAGGGGTTCGAGTACCCCCTGTGGATAGACTGAGTACCCCCAGGGGTTCGAGTACCCCCTGTGGATAGACTGAGTACCCCCAGGGGTCCGAGTACCCCCAGGGGTCCGAGTACCCCCTGTGGATAGACTGAGTACCCCCAGGGGTCCGAGTACCCCCTGTGGATAGACTGAGTACCCCCAGGGGTCCGAGTACCCCCTGTGGATAGACTGAGTACCCCCAGGGGTCCGAGTACCCCCTGTGGATAGACTGAGTACCCCCAGGGGTCCGAGTACCCCCTGTGGATAGACTGAGTACCCCCAGGGGTTCGAGTACCCCCTGTGGATAGACTGAGTACCCCCTGTGGATAGACTGAGTACCCCCAGGGGTCCTAGTACCCCCTGTGGATAGACTGAGTACCCCCAGGGGTCCGAGTACCCCCTGTGGATAGACTGAGTACCCCCAGGGGTCCGAGTACCCCCTGTGGATAGACTGAGTACCCCCTGTGGATAGACTGAGTACCCCCAGGGGTCCTAGTACCCCCTGTGGATAGACTGAGTACCCCCAGGGGTCCGAGTACCCCCTGTGGATAGACTGAGTACCCCCAGGGGTTCGAGTACCCCCTGTGGATAGACTGAGTACCCCCAGGGGTCCGAGTACCCCCTGTGGATAGACTGAGTACCCCCTGTGGATAGACTGAGTACCCCCAGGGGTCCGAGTACCCCCAGGGGTCCGAGTACCCCTGGTTGGGAACCACTGCCCTAAGCGACTGGCTTAGGCTGCGAGATGCGTACAGGTGAGTGGCTAGCACTCGGCGCTGGAAGGGCTGAATCAATCATAGCCCCAGGGGAACGACCAGGGGAACGACCAGGGGAACGACCAGGGGAACGACTTCCATCACAGAAGGCACTTTTGAAAACCCACTGTGTGATCCAGACGAAAGCAGAGCCGGACCCCAGACACCGTCCTCCTTGGTGATAGAACAGTGCGATACGCGAGGGAGTGTAGCTCGAGACCCAGAAACAGAATGTGCTGAGATGGAGTCAGACAGCTATTGGTTTCTTATGAAGAGACTGATTATGGGACACTGTTGAACTTAGGGTTGAAAAACGGTGTTTATGTGCCTAAAGCCCGGCCCACTCTGGGTACCAGGACTCTGGTGATCTGTGACGTGCCCTGATTGGCCACCGGGGGGTACTGTTGTCACATGAGCCTCACTCGGTTTAGGTGGTAAGATGCGTTCCGGTAACCGACCAGTCATTGGCAACAAAATGCCTTGTACCCTAGCTGGAAATGGGACAGACAGCTCTGAAAAATTGACCCATTCTGTGGTAATAGACAGGAGCGATTCGTAATCTAATGTAATTCCCAGAAATGGAAAGCGTTGAGCTGGAGAAAGACGGCTCATTTCGGGGTTCATATGAACCACAGAGCCAACCCTGCTTGTTCCCTTGACCACCAATCGCCTCCAGGGCCCTTAGCCTGTATAACTAACCTCATAGGGACTGGTGAGCTACAGGTAGAAACTAGCTATGAATCCCAGTAATGAGACCCCTTGCGGACAGAGTGCAAATCGCCCAATGTATTACTCCCACCCTCGGGAGATTGATATATCCCTTAAAAGTTTTTGGTTTCCCATTGTTTCTGGGAACGAAGCCATACGTTTCCTGACCGGTAAAACGGTTTTTAAAACTTTCTGAGAACAGAAGTGCCTGTTCTGGGAACGTACATGTTTAGGTTGCAGGGAGGTTCTGAGAACATTTTACTATGGTTCCTTTAAAGTTTTCCTGGAAGGTTTTATTAATGTTGTGAGAAGAATATTATAGATTATTTGAAGGTAATTAAATAACGTTGTGAGAACATGTTTCAATAAGACTTTTAATAACACTGCTAGCTTTAGTTTGGTTTAACTGTTTTGAACTCCAAGTACAGATAGGACACAAGGAAAGGAATCTGCTCAGGCGTTAATCAGGCAAACACATTTCTTTTTTATTGTGGCACAGCGTCAGTCAGATTCAAACTTAAGGATCTTCTGTTCTCCATCCATGGAATTATTAGGACAGGACATGTTCTTTAACTCATACAAAGCTGTTCATTTTAGTATATTCAAACAGACCCCATTTCAAAGGAAACAAGCACTCATTAAGATCAAGTGTGGCCAAAACACCTGAACACACTTTTAACAAGGTAGAGGATAGAGAGAGTTTTGTTGATGCTGAGAACGGAATGTACACTGAGTGTACAAAACATTAAGAACACCTTCTTAATATTGAGTTTCACCCCCTTTTGCCCTCAGAACAGCCTCAATTCGTCGGGGCATGGACTCTACAAGGTGTCGAAAGCGTTCCACAGGGATGCTGGCCCATTTTGACTCCAATGCTTCCCACAGTTGTGTCAAGTTGGCTGGATGTCCTTTGGGTGTTGGACCATTCTTGATACACACAGGAAACTGTTGAGCGTGAAAAACCCAGCAGCGGTTCAGTTCTTGACACACTCAAACCGGTGAACCTGGCACCTACTACCATACCCCGTTCAAAGGCACTTAAATATTTGTGTCTTGCCCATTCACCCTCTGAATGACACACATACACAATCCATGTCTCAATTGTCTCAAGGCTTAAAAATCCTTCTTTAACCTGTCTCCTCCCCTTCATCTCCACTGATTGAAGTGGATTTAACAAGTAACATCAATAAGGGATCATAGCTTTCACCTGGATTCACCTGGCCAGTCTGTCATGGAAAGAACAGGTGTTCCTAATGTTTTGTACACTCAGTGTATATGTTTTTAAATAATATTCTTAGAACATTCTTTGAAAGTTAGTAATGTTTTCTTGTAGATTTTATGGAATGTTTTCTTAATGTTCTGAGAACATGACTTTAAATAGAACCATGAGGAAACCTGATTAAAACGTTATGCTGAAGTACTGAAATTCCCACCGAAGAAACATGGTTCTCACCAAGCTCTAAGAAACATAGGGTTCTCAGAACGTTTTGTGCTAGCTGGGTTATCACCTGTGGAAGGCGAGGCTTCCAGCAAGGAAGTTTCATTTGCCTTGTCAGGCGTGATTGTAGATCCTTCAACCGAAGTCGCGAGAGTGCTACTCCCCATAGTATGTTGTACTGAAGTTGACTGACTGAAAGGGAAGCAGTGCAACTCCAAACCCAAGGGGAAATGAATAATCTCTTACTCAGAATACAAAACCAGATTACAGTAATATGTAAAGCACGTTAATAAATCACATCCACACTATAAGACACAAGCCCCCTAACACAGACACAGCCCCAGTGTAATGTATGTGTGGGGTTTCCCGCCCCGTGTCCAGGAGCACCGTGGACCCCAAACAGATGCTGCTGTCTTGGGAACAGGGGAGTCCTGTGACGAAGGCTGGATCCTCGGCTACAGACACCACCAGCATGGAGGACCAAGGTGAGCGTCTCCGCTGTCACAAGCCCTGGCTCTGGCCCAGGCTGCCCAAAGTAACCCCTGAGGACGGCAACTCTAGCCTGTGCTGTGTTAAGGTTGTTGTCTTGCAAAACGATACATTAAAATCCGCAGCATCATGGGATTATGAGTTCTTCTCTCTCTGTGTGTTAGACAACGCCAGTGTGAGCAGCCTGAGTAACCCTGGTCCTGCTGCCCCGCCCACTAAGAGGATCACCTTCCTGTTTGACTCCACCCTCACTGCCTTCCTCATGATGGGAAACCTCTCGCCGGTCAGTCACTGTGTTAAAGGTAAAAATAGTAGTAGATGATGATATTATAGTATTATTATAGATAATATGATAGATGCAGTGGTAGTAGGAGCGGTAGTAGTGTTATATGTAGTAGTAGTAGTAGTAGCAGTAGTAGTATTAGATGTAGCAGTATTGGATGTAGTAGTGGTTTAGTTTTAGTTCAGTTTATTAATTCAACCATAAAAAAAAAAACAAGCACAAATAAAACTTGAAAAAGCCATACATGCATATGAGTAAAATCATGGAGGAAAACACACTGCTTTTTCATATCCCATCTCCCCCCTGATGTTCAGTCCAATACTCTTTAGTTTGATCTCCCCCCTGATGTTCAGTCCAATACTGTTTAGTTTGATCTCCCCCCTGATGTTCAGTCCAATACTGTTTCGTTTGATCTCCCCCCTGATGTTCAGTCCAATACTCTTTAGTTTGATCTCCCCCCTGATGTTCAGTCCAATACTGTTTAGTTGGATCTCCCCCCTGATGTTCAGTCCAATACTGTTTAGTTGGATCTCCCCCCTGATGTTCAGTCCAATACTGTTTAGTTGGATCTCCCCCCTGATGTTCAGTCCAATACTGTTTAGTTGGATCTCCCCCCTGATGTTCAGTCCAATACTCTTTAGTTTGATCTCCCCCTTGATGTTCAGTCCAATACTGTTTAGTTGGATCTCCCCCCTGATGTTCAGTCCAATACTGTTTAGTTGGATCTCCCCCCTGATGTTCAGTCCAATACTCTTTAGTTTGATCTCCCCCCTGATGT
The DNA here is from genome assembly GCA_031479575.1 of Coregonus ussuriensis. NCBI lineage: Eukaryota > Metazoa > Chordata > Actinopteri > Salmoniformes > Salmonidae > Coregonus > Coregonus ussuriensis. The sequence continues at coordinate 619,613 of CM062489.1, forward strand.
TCAGTCCAATACTCTTTCGTTTGATCTCCCCCCTGATGTTCAGTCCAATACTGTTTAGTTTGATCTCCCCCCTGATGTTCAGTCCAATACTGTTTAGTTTGATCTCCCCCTTGATGTTCAGTTCACTACTGTTTAGTTGGATCTCCCCCTTGATGTTCAGTCCAATACTGTTTAGTTGGATCTCCCCCCTGATGTTCAGTCCAATACTGTTTAGTTTGATCTCCCCCCTGATGTTCAGTCCAATACTGTTTAGTTGGATCTCCCCCCTGATGTTCAGTCCAATACTGTTTAGTTTGATATCCCCACTGATGTTCAGTCCAATACGGTTTAGTTTGATATCCCCACTGATGTTCAGTCCAATACTGTTTAGTTGGATCTCCCCCTGATGTTCAGACCAATACTGTTTAGTTGGATCTCCCCCCTGATGTTCAGTCCATTACTGTTTAGTTGGATCTCCCCCTGATGTTCAGTCCAATACTGTTTAGTTTGATCTCCCCCCTGATGTTCAGACCAATACTGTTTAGTTTGATCTCCCCCCTGATGTTCAGTCCAATACTGTTTAGTTGGATCTCCCCCCTGATGTTCAGTCCAATACTGTTTAGTTTGATCTCCCCCCTGATGTTCAGTCCAATACTGTTTAGTTTGATCTTCCCCCTGATGTTCAGTCCAATACTGTTTAGTTTGATATCCCCACTGATGTTCAGTCCAATACTGTTTAGTCCCAGAGACAGATGACCAGCCCAGAGACAGATGACCAGCCCCGGAGACAGATGACCAGCCCCAGAGACAGATGACCAGTCCCAGAGACAGATGACCAGCCCCAGAGACAGATGACCAGCCACAGAGACAGATGACCAGCCACAGAGACAGATGACCAGTCCCAGAGACAGATGACCAGCCCCGGAGACAGATGACCAGCCCCAGAGACAGATGACCAGCCCCGGAGACAGATGACCAGCCACAGAGACAGATGACCAGCCCCGGAGACAGATGACCAGCCCCAGTCCCAGAGACAGATGACCAGCCCCAGAGACAGATGACCAGTCCCAGAGACAGATGACCAGCCCCAGAGACAGATGACCAGCCCCAGAGACAGATGACCAGCCCCAGAGACAGATGACCAGCCCCAGAGACAGATGACCAGCCCCAGAGACAGATGACCAGCCCCAGCCCCAGAGACAGATGACCAGCCCCAGCCCCAGAGACAGATGACCAGCCCAGCCCCAGTCCCAGAGACAGATGACCAGCCCCAGAGACAGATGACCAGCCCCAGTCCCAGAGACAGATGACCAGCCCCAGCCCCAGAGACAGATGACCAGCCCCGGAGACAGATGACCAGCCCCAGCCCCAGAGACAGATGACCAGTCCCAGAGACAGATGACCAGCCCCAGAGACAGATGACCAGCCCCAGAGACAGATGACCAGTCCCAGAGACAGATGACCAGTCCCAGAGACAGATGACCAGCCCCAGAGACAGATGACCAGCCCCAGAGACAGATGACCAGCCCCAGAGACAGATGACCAGCCCCAGAGACAGATGACCAGCCCAGCCCCAGTCCCAGAGACAGATGACCAGCCCCAGAGACAGATGACCAGCCCCAGTCCCAGAGACAGATGACCAGCCCCAGCCCCAGAGACAGATGACCAGCCCCAGCCCCAGAGACAGATGACCAGCCCAGCCCCAGCCCCAGAGACAGATGACCAGCCCCGGAGACAGATGACCATCCCCAGCCCCAGAGACAGATGACCAGCCCCAGAGACAGATGACCAGCCCCAGAGACAGATGACCAGCCCCAGAGACAGATGACCAGCCCCAGAGACAGATGACCAGCCCCAGAGACAGATGACCAGTCCCAGAGACAGATGACCAGCCCCAGAGACAGATGACCAGCCCCAGCCCCAGAGACAGATGACCAGCCCAGCCCCAGTCCCAGAGACAGATGACCAGCCCCAGAGACAGATGACCAGCCCCAGAGACAGATGACCAGCCCCAGAGACAGATGACCAGCCCCAGCCCCAGAGACAGATGACCAGCCCAGCCCCAGTCCCAGAGACAGATGACCAGCCCCAGAGACAGATGACCAGCCCCAGTCCCAGAGACAGATGACCAGCCCCAGCCCCAGAGACAGATGACCAGCCCCAGCCCCAGAGACAGATGACCAGCCCCAGAGACAGATGACCAGCCCCAGCCCCAGAGACAGATGACCAGCCCCAGAGACAGATGACCAGCCCCAGCCCCAGAGACAGATGACCAGCCCCGGAGACAGATGACCAGCCCCGGAGACAGATGACCAGCCCCGGAGACAGATGACCAGCCCCAGAGACAGATGACCAGCCCCAGCCCCAGAGACAGATGACCAGCCCCAGTCCCGGAGACAGATGACCAGCCCCAGCCCCAGAGACAGATGACCAGCCCCAGTCCCAGAGACAGATGACCAGCCCCAGCCCCAGAGACAGATGACCAGCCCCGGAGACAGATGACCAGCCCCGGAGACAGATGACCAGCCCCGGAGACAGATGACCAGCCCCAGAGACAGATGACCAGCCCCAGCCCCGGAGACAGATGACCAGCCCCAGCCCCAGAGACGGATGACCAGCCCCAGAGACAGATGACCAGCCCCAGCCCCAGAGACAGATGACCAGCCCCAGTCCCGGAGACAGATGACCAGCCCCAGCCCCAGAGACAGATGACCAGCCCCAGTCCCAGAGACAGATGACCAGCCCCAGTCCCAGAGACAGATGACCAGCCCCAGTCCCAGAGACAGATGACCAGCCCCAGTCCCAGAGACAGATGACCAGCCCCAGCCCCAGAGACAGATGACCAGCCCCAGTCCCAGAGACAGATGACCAGCCCCAGTCCCAGAGACAGATGACCAGCCCCAGTCCCAGAGACAGATGACCAGCCCCAGCCCCAGAGACGGATGACCAGCCACCAGATATAGGAATTCAACCGCTACAAGCACTCGTTTTTGGTTAATCATCGGCTGTAAGTGACAACAACGAAAGTGATCACCACATAGTTAAAGTGCCCTACCTTCGAACAACATACACTGTAGCTATCTACAGCTAACTGTTGTCAATGCAGCTACAGGTGAACTTCAGTTTGATTGTTGGTTTATTATCCCAGTATTAATTACAACACTCTTCATAGTCTTATCATATAGGTCCAAAACAGTGTTGCACAACTCCTACAGGTTCACATTTGTAGGCTATATTTAATAAGATCTTCAGTTGATCATACTGACAGTCGTAGCCTAGATAATGTATACATAGTTCGTTTTTTTCCCTTGACAATGAAGTAACTGATAAAACCCATTTTATGTGGCACCTACAAAGTTTATCATTTCAAATGTGTTGCATAATGCATGAGGACAGTCTCAGATATTTAAACCTTATTTTATTTAAGGTCACTGTTACAACTACTTCTGGTACAAAGGCACGGATACTTAGAGGTCCTTTTGGATTGGAAATAATTGGTATTTGTCTTCAGGGTAATCGGCCCAGAGCAATAACAAAGTATTTGATCCAAGAACTGCGAACACAATGTGCGCCTCACAAAAGACCTCATCCAACATCAACGGCCCATGTCCAGTTTGACATTAGACATGAAGTCAGCAGCACCAGTCTGACATTAGACAGGAAGTCAGCAGGACCAGTTTGACATCACACAGGAAGTCAGCAGGACCAGTTTGACATCACACAGGAAGTCAGCAGGACCAGTTTGACATCACACAGGAAGTCAGCAGGACCAGTTTGACATCACACAGGAAGTCAGCAGGACCATTTGAGAGCAGACAGACCTCATGCAGCGATTTGATAAAGACTGTGAGCTGAAGCCAGAGTCTGGAAAGCACTCAATCTGAAGTAGATCTGCGGACATTAACCATATAGTAAGTCTGCTTCTTGATCAGAAGGTGTTTGCTTTGACACCTGGCAGCTTCCAGAACTTCCAAATAAACCTGTTGCACAAATTGGACTGTGAGGAACTAGTGTTGTGGATCAGCAACCACAAACTGAACTGACACCGTGAGAAGAACAAACGTTGGCAGTTGATTTCAGCTAGAATGGAACTTGTTATCTGAAATGCCACAGTAGAGAAGACGTGAAACCGATGACAACGTAGACTCACAACACCTGTATTTTGATACCGTTACATTCTTTGGTGCATTTGTGTAATGATTTTAACTGAAAATACTCTGTACCTTTTTTTTTTTTACCATTTGTTTAATTACTTTTAATTACAATGTTATGTACTGTTAACATCTTCCTGTTGTTGCTGTCTGAAACTTGTTCTACTTTGAAAGTTTATAGTTTTACACTTTGTTACTTATTTCATCCAGAAAAGAAAAGGAAACTACAAGTTAATTTACAATAAAGTCATATAATCCACTGAGCATTGTTTCCAAATCTGGATTATTTATTGAAGTCAAGTGAAGGACAAAAGTGAGAGATTCAAAAATTCACTTTATGAACAAGTAACTATGAATGACAGCTCACATCTTGACACACTCTATACTTTAGATAACAGAAAATGAGTATTAGAACAAATCTTTAAGCTAAATGATTTATTGACAGTGTGTGTAAGGCATACGTTGTACTATTCCATACAGCTCAATGGTAAAAGGGCCTGTATCCACAACAATCATCCTAGACAACATACCGTAAGTCTTAAGTGTTAAAAGATGAGACAATACTTACAGTATTAATCAGCACAGCATGTAACTGTCCTCATGAACACAGTCATGTTTATAAGCCCCGTTGTCCCACCACTGACTCACCATCATCACCATCACTCAAGTGTTCATTTTAAATTTTAATTAAACTTAACCAGGTAAGCCAGTTGAGAACAAGTTCTCATTTACAACTGCGACCTGGCCAAGATAAAACAAAGCAGTGTGAAAACAACAACACAGAGTTACATATGGGGTAAAGCAAAACATACAGTCAATAACACAATAGAAAATCTATATACAGTGTGTGCAAATGTAGTAAGTTATGGAGGTAAGGCAATAAATAGGCCATAGTGCACAATAATTACAATTAGTATTAACACTGGAGTGATAGATGTGCAGAAGATGATGTGCAAATAGAGATACTGGGGTGCAAATGAGCAAAATAAATAACAATATAGGGATGAGGTAGTTGGGTGGGCTAATTTCAGATGGGCTGTGTACAGGTGCAGTGATCGGTAAGGTGCTCTGACAACTGATGCTTAAAGTTAGTGAGGGAGATAAGAGTCTCCAGCTTCAGAGATTTTTGCAGTTCGTTCCAGTCATTGGCAGCAGAGAACTGGAAGGAATGGCGGCCAAAGGAGGTGTTGGCTTTGGGAATGACCAGTGAGATATACCTGCTGGAGCGCATACTACGGGTGGGTGTTGCTATGGTGACCAATGAGCTAAGATGAGGCGGGGATTTGCCTAGACGTGATCATCCCCATAAGCTCAGTGCTGACGGACAGTAGGGCTGTTGCATGTCTCATGTCAGTAATGGGCAGAGCAGAACAAAGGAAAGGAAGGGAATTGGCCACAGAATGTTGTTGACGATGTTGTCAGGGTTACCCTCATTGGCTGATATGCAATAAACAGAGACACTCCCATGAACACCTGTGTGCTCCCTCTCAAGTACAAGGTCATGTGATGTCTCTCTCAGGTATTCCCCATGCTCTCCACTGTGTTGTCCTGGATATGAGGTCAACTCCCAGCAGAGCCCCAAGTCCAGTGGGTATATCCTCTGACGTGTTGATGTTAATGTGTTGATGTTCTCCATATCCATAGCCAGAATGATTTTGCAGTGTGAGACAGTATTCATACCTTGGTTGTTGTGGTAAATGTGAGACAGTATTCATACCTTGGTTGTTGTGGTAAAGCGTGAGACAGTATTCATACCTTGGTTGTTGTGGTAAATGTGAGACAGTATTCATACCTTGGTTGTTGTGGTAAATGTGAGACAGTATTCATACCTTGGTTGTTGTGGTAAATGTGAATGAAAAAAAATGGTTTTCATAATGGTTTTCATACCTTGTCCATAATGTAGAGGCCTATGGGATATTAATTGAAGAGGGTTAAGGGAGGAGGATGGTAAATGTGATCTGTATAACATACCAATACCAATTGAGAACAAGTTCTCATTTACAACTGCGACCTGGCCAAGATAAAGCAAAGCAGTGCGATAAAAACAACACAGAGTTACATATGGGGTAAAACAAAACATACAGTCAAAAACACAACAGAAAATCTATATACAATGTGGTCCCCTGTAGCTCAGCTGGTAGAGCATGGCGCTTGTAACGCCAAGGTAGTGGGTTCGATCCCCGGGACCACCCATACACAAAAATGTATGCACGCATGACTGTAAGTCGCTTTGGATAAAAGCGTCTGCTAAATGGCATATTATGTTATATTATATTATGTTATATTAATTGACATACCTTTGTATGCCTCCTCGTCTGTATACCTACAGACACCAAAGTGAGCAGTTCAGTCATCTGCACCCAAGTCAGCAAACATATTCCTATAGCCTACATAGTCTTACCTCTTTGTTGTTTGATATCCATTGAATTGTGTCCATTTTCTGTTTTAGAAAGATTGCACAAATATGAAAAGATAGATGGTATCATCATAAAACAATGTCAATTTAGATCATATAAGGGACAAACCTTACCTTAAATATCAGTTAAGTGCCTGCACCTGCTGTCCTTTCAAATTCAAATCCAAATGTTTCAGTTGGGCAGTTAGGTTCCTGCAAGAACCCCCACCAACTAAGGAGGTTCCTCGATGAACCCCACCCCCTATGGGGTTCTTGGAATAACCTTTTGGGGCCAATTTTCAGTGCCAAGAACCCTAAGGTTCTTCGAAGAACTTTGAGGATCTTAGAAGAACCCTTGTTGAACCCCTAATTTTTTAGAATGAAGACGCTTGAGGTGCTTAAGTACTTGAATTTGGCACAATGAAATTCAAATACTGGAATACCTTGAAAATCAGACATTTTCTCAAGTTGGTACTTCAAAAGTACTTACATTTACATTTACATTTTAGTCATTTAGCAGACGCTCTTATCCAGAGCGACTTACAGGAGCAATTAGGGTTAAGTGCCTTGCTCAAGGGCACATTAACGTCATTTAGCAGACGCTCTTAGCCAGAGCGACTCACAAATTGGTGCGTTCACCCTATAGCCAGTGGGATAACCACTTTACAATTTGGGGCGGGGGGGGGGGGGGGGGGGGGGGGTTAGAAGGAATACTTTATCCTATCCCAGGTATTCCTTAAAGAGGTGGGGTTTCAAATGTCTCCGGAAGGTGGTGAGTGACTCCGCTGTCCTGGCGTCGTGGGGGAGCTTGTTCCACCATTGGGGTGCCAGAGCAGCGAACAGTTTTGACTGGGCTGAGCGGGAGCTATGCTTCCGCAGAGGAAGGGGAGCCAGCAGGCCAGAGGTGGATGAACGCAATGCCCTCGTTTGGGTGTAGGGACTGATCAGAGCCTGAAGGTACAGAGGTGCCGTTCCCCTCACTGCTCCATAGGCAAGCACCATGGTCTTGTAGCGGATGCGAGCTTCAACTGGAAGCCAGTGGAGTGTGCGGAGGAGGGGGGTGACGTGAGAGAACTTGGGAAGGTTGAACACCAGACGGGCTGCGGCATTCTGGATGAGTTGTAGGGGTTTAATGGCACAGGCAGGGAGGCCAGCCAACAGCGAGTTGCAGTAGTCCAGACGGGAGATGACAAGTGCCTGGATTAGGACCTGTGCCGCTTCCTGTGTAAGGCAGGGTCGTACTCTCCGAATGTTGTAGAGCATGAACCTGCAGGAGCGGGTCACCGCCTTGATGTTGGCGGAGAACGACAGGGTGTTGTCCAGGGTCACGCCTAGGCTCTTCGCACTCTGGGAGGAGGACACAGCGGAGTTGTCAACCGTGATGGCGAGATCATGGAACGGGCAGTCCTTCCCCGGGAGGAAGAGCAGCTCCGTCTTGCCAGGGTTCAGCTTGAGGTGGTGATCCGTCATCCATACTGATATGTCTGCCAGACATGCAGAGATGCGATTCGCCACCTGGTTATCAGAAGGGGGAAAGGAGAAGATTAGTTGTGTATCGTCAGCGTAGCAATGATAGGAAAGGCCATGTGAGGATATGACAGAGCCAAGTGACTTGGTGTATAGGGAGAAAAGGAGAGGGCCTAGAACTGAGCCCTGGGGGACACCAGTGGTGAGAGCACGTGGTGCGGAGACAGCTTCTCGCCACGCCACTTGGTAGGAGCGACCGGTCAGGTAGGACGCAATCCAGGAGTGAGCCGCGCCGGAGATGCCCAGCTCGGAGAGGGTGGAGAGGAGGATCTGATGGTTCACAGTATCAAAGGCAGCAGACAGGTCTAGAAGGACAAGAGCAGAGGAGAGAGAGTTAGCTTTAGCAGTGCGGAGAGTCTCCGTGACACAGAGAAGAGCAGTCTCAGTTGAATGACCAGTCCTGAAACCTGATTGGTTTGGATCAAGAAGGTCATTCTGAGAGAGATAGCAAGAGAGTTGGCTAAAGACGGCACGCTCAATAGTTTTGGAAAGAAAAGAAAGAAGGGATACTGGTCTGTAGTTGTTGACATCAGTGGGGTCGAGTGTTGGTTTTTTGAGAAGGGGAGCAACTCTCGCTCTCTTGAAGACGGAAGGGACATGGCCAGCGGTCAAGGATGAGTTGATCAGCGAGGTGAGGTAGGGGAGAAGGTCACCGGAGATGGTCTGGAGAAGGGAGGAGGGGATGGGGTCAAGCGGGCAGGTTGTTGGGCGGCCTGCAGTCACAAGTCGCAGGATTTTATCTGGAGAGAGAGGGGAGAAAGAAGTCAAAGCATAGGGTAGGGCAGTGTGAGCAGGACCAGCGGTGTCATTAGACTTAACAAACGAGGATCGGATGTCGTCAACCTTCTTTTCAAAGTGGTTGACGAAGTCATCCACAGAGAGAGAGAGGAGGAGGGGGGGGGGGGGGGGGGGGGAGGATTCAGGAGGGAGGAAAATGTGGCAAAGAGCTTCCTAGGGTTAGAGGCAGATGCTTGGAATTTAGAGTGGTAGAAGGTGGCCTTAGCAGCAGAAACAGATGAAGAAAATGTAGAGAGGAGGGAGTGAAAAGATGCCAGGTCGGCAGGGAGTTTAGTTTTCTTCCATTTCCGCTCCGCTGCCCGGAGCTCTGTTCTGTGAGCTCGCAATGAGTCATCAAGCCACGGAGCTGGAGGGGAGGACTTGAATTAAAATGAGAGAACAGATAATGATCAAATATGTTAATATGACAAATATTAGAAAAATGTATTCGTCTTGGAATTAAATTCCAGGCAGACTACCAAGATTTATTTCCTCACTATCACGTTTCAGGAGACCCAGATGCAGACAGTGTCGAAGTAACATCACGTTTCAGGAGGAGACCCAGATGCAGACAGTGTCGAAGTAACATCACGTTTCAGGAGACCCAGATGCAGACAGTGTCGAAGTAACATCACGTTTCAGGAGGAGACCCAGATGCAGACAGTGTCAAAGTAACATCACGTTTCAGGAGGAGACCCAGATGCAGACAGTGTCGAAGTAACATCACGTTTCAGGAGAACACCCAGATGCAGACAGTGTCGAAGTAACATCACGTTTCAGGAGACCCAGATGCAGACAGTGTCGAAGTAACATCACGTTTCAGGAGGAGACCCAGATGCAGACAGTGTCGAAGTAACATCACGTTTCAGGAGGAGACCCAGATGCAGACAGTGTCGAAGTAACATCACGTTTCAGGAGGAGACCCAGATGCAGACAGTGTCGAAGTAACATCACGTTTCAGGAGAAGACCCAGATGCAGACAGTGTCGAAGTAACATCACCTTTCAGGAGACCCAGATGCAGACAGTGTCGAAGTAACATCACGTTTCAGGAGGAGACCCAGATGCAGACAGTGTCGAAGTAACATCACGTTTCAGGAGGAGACCCAGATGCAGACAGTGTCGAAGTAACATCACGTTTCAGGAGACCCAGATGCAGACAGTGTCGAAGTAACATCACGTTTCAGGAGGAGACCCAGATGCAGACAGTGTCGAAGTAACATCACGTTTCAGGAGGAGACCCAGATGCAGACAGTGTCGAAGTAACATCACGTTTCAGGAGGAGACCCAGATGCAGACAGTGTCGAAGTAACATCACGTTTCAGGAGGAGACCCAGATGCAGACAGTGTCGAAGTAACATCACGTTTCAGGAGGAGACCCAGATGCAGACAGTGTCGAAGTAACATCACGTTTCAGGAGACCCAGATGCAGACAGTGTCGAAGTAACATCACGTTTCAGGAGGAGACCCAGATGCAGACAGTGTCGAAGTAACATCACGTTTCAGGAGGAGACCCAGATGCAGACAGTGTCGAAGTAACATCACGTTTCAGGAGGAGACCCAGATGCAGACAGTGTCGAAGTAACATCACGTTTCAGGAGACCCAGATGCAGACAGTGTCGAAGTAACATCACGTTTCAGGAGGAGACCCAGATGCAGACAGTGTCGAAGTAACATCACGTTTCAGGAGGAGACCCAGATGCAGACAGTGTCGAAGTAACATCACGTTTCAGGAGACCCAGATGCAGACAGTGTCGAAGTAACATCACGTTTCAGGAGGAGACCCAGATGCAGACAGTGTCGAAGTAACATCACGTTTCAGGAGGAGACCCAGATGCAGACAGTGTCGAAGTAACATCACGTTTCAGGAGAAGACCCAGATGCAGACAGTGTCGAAGTAACATCACGTTTCAGGAGACCCAGATGCAGACAGTGTCGAAGTAACATCACGTTTCAGGAGACCCAGATGCAGACAGTGTCGAAGTAACATCACGTTTCAGGAGGAGACCCAGATGCAGACAGTGTCGAAGTAACATCACGTTTCAGGAGAAGACCCAGATGCAGACAGTGTCGAAGTAACATCACGTTTCAGGAGACCCAGATGCAGACAGTGTCGAAGTAACATCACGTTTCAGGAGGAGACCCAGATGCAGACAGTGTCGAAGTAACATCACGTTTCAGGAGGAGACCCAGATGCAGACAGTGTCGAAGTAACATCACGTTTCAGGAGGAGACCCAGATGCAGACAGTGTCGAAGTAACATCACGTTTCAGGAGGAGACCCAGATGCAGACAGTGTCGAAGTAACATCACGTTTCAGGAGACCCAGATGCAGACAGTGTCGAAGTAACATCACGTTTCAGGAGGAGACCCAGATGCAGACAGTGTCGAAGTAACATCACGTTTCAGGAGGAGACCCAGATGCAGACAGTGTCGAAGTAACATCACGTTTCAGGAGAAGACCCAGATGCAGACAGTGTCGAAGTAACATCACGTTTCAAGAGACCCAGATGCAGACAGTGTCGAAGTAACATCACGTTTCATGAGACCCAGATGCAGACAGTGTCGAAGTAACATCACGTTTCAGGAGACCCAGATGCAGACAGTGTCGAAGTAACATCACGTTTCAGGAGACCCAGATGCAGACAGTGTCGAAGTAACATCACGTTTCAGGAGGAGACCCAGATGCAGACAGTGTCGAAGTAACATCACGTTTCAGGAGACCCAGATGCAGACAGTGTCGAAGTAACATCACGTTTCAGGAGACCCAGATGCAGACAGTGTCGAAGTAACATCACGTTTCAGGAGGAGACCCAGATGCAGACAGTGTCGAAGTAACATCACGTTTCAGGAGACCCAGATGCAGACAGTGTCGAAGTAACATCACGTTTCAGGAGGAGACCCAGATGCAGACAGTGTCGAAGTAACATCACGTTTCAGGAGACCCAGATGCAGACAGTGTCGAAGTAACATCACGTTTCAGGAGAAGACCCAGATGCAGACAGTGTCGAAGTAACATCACGTTTCAGGAGGAGACCCAGATGCAGACAGTGTCGAAGTAACATCACGTATCAGGAGGAGACCCAGATGCAGACAGTGTCGAAGTAACATCACGTTTCAGGAGACCCAGATGCAGACAGTGTCGAAGTAACATCACGTTTCAGGAGGAGACCCAGATGCAGACAGTGTCGAAGTAACATCACGTTTCAGGAGACCCAGATGCAGACAGTGTCGAAGTAAAAAACGTTTATTACAAACACAAGGGGCAGGCAAACGACAGGTCAAGGGCAGGCAGAGGTCAGGGTCAGGGTTAGGGTTAGGGTTAGGGTCAGGGCAGGCAGAGGTCAGGGTCAGGGTCAGGGTTAGGGTTAGGGTTAGGGTTAGGGTTAGGGTCAGGGCAGGCAGAGGTCAGGGTCAGGGACAGGGTTAGGGTTAGGGCAGGCAGAGGACAGGGTTAGGGTTAGGGCAGGCAGAGGACAGGGTTAGGGTCAGGGTTAGGGTTAGGGCAGGCAGAGGACAGGGTTAGGGTTAGGGTTAGGATTAGGGTTAGGGCAGGCAGAGGACAGGGTTAGGGTTAGAGTCAGGGCAGGCAGAGGACAGGGTTAGGGTCAGGGCAGGCAGAGGACAGGGTTAGGGTCAGGGTCAGGGCAGGCAGAGGACAGGGTTAGGGTTAGGGTTAGGGCAGGCAGAGGACAGGGTTAGGGTTAGGGCAGGCAGAGGACAGGGTTAGGGTCAGGGTTAGGGTTAGGGTAAGGGCAGGCAGAGGACAGGGTTAGGGTTAGGGCAGGCAGAGGACAGGGTTAGGGTCAGGGTTAGGGTAAGGGTTAGGGTTAGGGCAGGCAGAGGACAGGGTTAGGGTTAGGGCAGGCAGAGGACAGGGTTAGGATTAGGGTCAGGGCAGGCAGAGGACAGGGTTAGGGTTAGGGTCAGGGCAGGCAGAGGACAGGGTTAGAGTTAGGGTCAGGGCAGGCA
>CM062489.1:637410-647410 GCA_031479575.1 Coregonus ussuriensis
AGGGTCAGGGTCAGGGCAGGCAGAGGACAGGGTTAGGGTCAGGCTCAGTGTCAGGGTTAGGGTTAGGGTTAGGGCAGGCAGAGGACAGGGTCAGGGTTAGGGTTAGGGCAGGCAGAGGACAGGGTTAGGGTTAGGGTCAGGGCAGGCAGAGGACAGGGTTAGGGTCAGGGCAGGCAGAGGACAGGGTTAGGGTCAGGGTTAGGGCAGGCAGAGGACAGGGGTCAGGCTCAGGGGCAGGGCAGGCAGAGGACAGTTATCCAAAAGGCACAGAACGGCAGGCAGAGGACAGGGTTAGGGTTAGGGTCAGGGCAGGCAGAGGACAGGGTTAGGGTTAGGGTTAGGGCAGGCAGAGGTCAGGGTTAGGGTTAGGGCAGGCAGATGTCAGGGTTAGGGTCAGGCTCAGGGTCAGGGTTAGGGTCAGGCTCAGGGTCAGGGTTAGGGTTAGGGTTAGGGCAGGCAGAGGACAGGGTTAGGGTTAGGGTCAGGGCAGGCAGGGGTTAGGGTTAGGGACAGGGTTAGGGTCAGGGTCAGGGCAGGCAGAGGACAGGGTTAGGGTCAGGCTCAGGGTCAGGGTTAGGGTTAGGGCAGGCAGAGGACAGGGTCAGGGTTAGGGTTAGGGCAGGCAGAGGACAGGGTTAGGGTTAGGGTCAGGGCAGGCAGAGGACAGGGTTAGGGTTAGGGTTAGGGCAGGCAGAGGACAGGGGTCAGGCTCAGGGGCAGGGCAGGCAGAGGACAGTTATCCAAAAGGCACAGAACGGCAGGCAGAGGACAGGGTTAGGGTTAGGGTCAGGGCAGGCAGAGGACAGGGTTAGGGTTAGGGTCAGGGCAGGCAGAGGTCAGGGTTAGGGTCAGGGTCAGGGCAGGCAGAGGACAGGGGTCAGGCTCAGGGGCAGGGCAGGCAGAGGACAGTTATCCAAAAGGCACAGAACGGCAGGCAGAGGACAGGGTTAGGGTTAGGGTCAGGGTTAGGGTTAGGGTTAGGGCAGGCAGAGGACAGGGTTAGGGTTAGGCTCAGGGTTAGGGTTAGGGTTAGGGTCAGGGCAGGCAGAGGACAGGGTTAGGGTCAGGCTCAGGGTTAGGGTTAGGGCAGGCAGAGGACAGGGTTAGGGTTAGGGTCAGGGCAGGCAGAGGACAGGGTTAGGGTCAGGGTCCGGGTTAGGGTTAGGGCAGGCAGAGGACAGGGTTAGGGTCAGGGCAGGCAGAGGACAGGGTTAGGGTCAGGGTTAGGGTTAGGGCAGGCAGAGGTCAGGGTTAGGGTCAGGGTTAGGGTCAGGGTCAGGGTTAGGGTCAGGGTTAGGGTTAGGGCAGGCAGAGGACAGGGTTAGGGTCAGGGTTAGGGTTAGGGTTAGGGCAGGCAGAGGTCAGGGTTAGGGTTAGGGCAGGCAGGCAGAGGACAGGGTCAGGGTTAGGGACAGGGTTAGGGTCAGGGTCAGGGCAGGCAGAGGACAGGGTTAGGGTTAGGGTCAGGGTTAAGGTTAGGGTCAGGGCAGGCAGAGGACAGGGTTAGGGTTAGGGTTAGGGCAGGCAGAGGACAGGGTTAGGGTTAGGGCAGGCAGATGTCAGGGTTAGGGTTAGGGTTAGGGCAGGCAGAGGACAGGGTTAGGGTCAGGGTTAGGGTTAGGGCAGGCAGAGGACAGGGTTAGGGTTAGGGTTAGGGTTAGGGTCAGGACAGGCAGAGGACAGGGTTAGGGTCAGGCTCAGGGTCAGGGTTAGGGTTAGGGCAGGCAGAGGACAGGGTTAGGGTTAGGGTCAGGGCAGGCAGAGGACAGGGTTAGGGTTAGGGCAGGCAGAGGACAGGGTTAGGGTCAGGGCAGGCAGAGGACAGGGTTAGGTTTAGGGCAGGCAGAGGTCAGGGTTAGGGTCAGGGTCAGGGTCAGGGTTAGGGTCAGGGTCAGGGTTAGGGTTAGGGCAGGCAGAGGACAGGGTTAGGGTCAGGGTTAGGGTTAGGGCAGGCAGAGGTCAGGGTTAGGGTTAGGGCAGGCAGAGGACAGGGTTAGGGACAGGGTCAGGGTCAGGGCAGGCAGTGGACAGGGTTAGGGTTAGGGTCAGGGTCTCGTCAGGCAGAGGACAGGGTTAGGGTTAGGGTCAGGGCAGGCAGAGGACAGGGTTAGGGTTAGGGTCAGGGCAGGCAGAGGACAGGGTCAGGGTCAGGGTCAGGGCAGGCAGAGTACAGGGTTAGGGTTAGGGTCAGGGCAGAGGACAGGGTTAGGGTTAGGACAGGGTTAGGGTTAGGGCAGGCAGAGGTCAGGGTTAGGGTTAGGGTTAGGGCAGGCAGAGGACAGGGTTAGGGTTAGGGTTAGGGCAGGCAGAGGACAGGGTTAGGGTTAGGGTTATGGTCAGGGTTAGGGTTAGGGCAGGCAGAGGACAGGGTTAGGGTTAGGGTCAGGGTTAGGGTTAGGGTCAGGGCAGGCAGAGGACAGGGTTAGGGTCAGGGCAGGCAGAGGACAGGGTTAGGGTCAGGGTTAGGGTTAGGGTCAGGGCAGGCAGAGGACAGGGTTAGGGTTAGGGTCAGGGTTAGGGCAGGCAGAGGACAGGGGTCAGGCTCAGGGGCAGGGCAGGCAGAGGACAGTTATCCAAAAGGCACAGAACGGCAGGCAGAGGACAGGGTTAGGGTTAGGGTCAGGGCAGGCAGAGGACAGGGTTAGGGTTAGGGTTAGAGCAGGCAGAGGTCAGGGTTAGGGTTAGGGCAGGCAGAGGTCAGGGTTAGGGTCAGGCTCAGGGTCAGGGTTAGGGTTAGGGTCAGGCTCAGGGTCAGGGTTAGGGTTAGGGTTAGGGCAGGCAGAGGACAGGGTTAGGGTCAGGGCAGGCAGAGGACAGGGTTAGGGTTAGGGTCAGGTCAGGCAGAGGACAGGGTCAGGCTCAGGGTCAGGCTCAGGGTCAGGGTTAGGGTTAGGGCAGGCAGAGGACAGGGTTAGGGTTAGGGACAGGGTTAGGGTCAGGGTCAGGGCAGGCAGAGGACAGGGTTAGGGTCAGGCTCAGGGTCAGGGTTAGGGTTAGGGTTAAGGCAGGCAGAGGTCAGGGTTAGGTTAGGGCAGGCAGAGGACAGGGTTAGGGTTAGGGTCAGGGCAGGCAGAGGACAGGGTTAGGGTTAGGGTCAGGGCAGGCAGAGGACAGGGTTAGGGTCAGGGTTAGGGAAGGCAGAGGACAGGGGTCAGGCTCAGGGGCAGGGCAGGCAGAGGACAGTTATCCAAAAGGCACAGAACGGCAGGCAGAGGACAGGGTTAGGGTTAGGGTCAGGGCAGGCAGAGGACAGGGTTAGGGTTAGGGTCAGGGCAGGCAGAGGTCAGGGTTAGGGTCAGGGTCAGGGCAGGCAGAGGACAGGGGTCAGGCTCAGGAGCAGGGCAGGCAGAGGACAGTTATCCAAAAGGCACAGAACGGCAGGCAGAGGACAGGGTTAGGGTTAGGGTCAGGGCAGGCAGAGGACAGGGTCAGGGTCAGGCTCAGGGTCAGGCTCAGGGTCAGGGTTAGGGTTAGGGTTAGGGCAGGCAGAGGAGAGGGTTAGGGTTAGGGACAGGGTCAGGGTCAGGGCAGGCAGAGGACAGGGTTAGGGTCAGGCTCAGGGTCAGGGTTAGGGTTAGGGTCAGGGCAGGCAGAGGACAGGGTTAGGGTCAGGGTTAGGGCAGGCAGAGGACAGGGGTCAGGCTCAGGGGCAGGGCAGGCAGAGGACAGTTATCCAAAAGGCACAGAACGGCAGGCAGAGGACAGGGTTAGGGTCAGGGCAGGCAGAGGACAGGGTTAGGGTTAGGGTCAGGGCAGGCAGAGGTCAGGGTTAGGGTCAGGGTCAGGGCAGGCAGAGGACAGGGGTCAGGCTCAGGAGCAGGGCAGGCAGAGGACAGTTATCCAAAAGGCACAGAACGGCAGGCAGAGGACAGGGTTAGGGTTAGGGTTAGGGTTAGGGTCAGGCTCAGGGTTAGGGTTAGGGTTAGGGCAGGCAGAGGACAGGGTTAGGGTTAGGGTCAGGGTTAGGGTTAGGGTCAGGGCAGGCAGAGGACAGGGTTAGGGTCAGGCTCAGGGTCAGGGTTAGGGTTAGGGCAGGCAGAGGACAGGGTTAGGGTTAGGGTCAGGGCAGGCAGAGGACAGGGTTAGGGTCAGGCTCAGGGTCAGGGTTAGGGTTAGGGTTAGGACAGGCAGAGGACAGGGTTAGGGTCAGGGCAGGCAGAGGACAGGGTTAGGGTCAGGGTTAGGGTTAGGGCAGGCAGAGGTCAGGGTTAGGTTCAGGGTTAGGGTCAGGGTCAGGGTTAGGGTCAGGGTTAGGGTTAGGGCAGGCAGAGGACAGGGTCAGGGTTAGGGTTAGGGTTAGGGCAGGCAGAGGTCAGGGTTAGGGTTAGGGTTAGGGCAGGCAGAGGACAGGGACAGGGTTAGGGTCAGGGTCAGGGCAGGCAGAGGTTAGGGTTAGGGTCAGGGTTAGGGTCAGGGTCAGGGCAGGCAGAGGACAGGGTTAGGGTTAGGGTCAGGGCAGGCAGAGGACAGGGTTAGGGTTAGGGTTAGGGTCAGGGCAGGCAGAGGACAGGGTCAGGGTCAGGGCAGGCAGAGTACAGGGTTAGGGTCAGGGCAGAGGACAGGGTTAGGGTTAGGGTTAGGGCAGGCAGAGGACAGGGTTAGGGTTAGGGCAGGCAGAGGTTAGGGTTAGGGTTAGGGCAGGCAGAGGACAGGGTTAGGGTTAGGGTTAGGGTCAGGGCAGGCAGAGGACAGGGTTAGGGTTAGGGTCAGGGCAGGCAGAGGACAGGGTTAGGGTTAGGGTCAGGGCAGGCAGAGGACAGGGTCAGGGTCAGGGCAGGCAGAGTACAGGGTTAGGGTTAGGGTCAGGGCAGAGGACAGGGTTAGGGTTAGGGTTAGGGCAGGCAGAGGACAGGGTTAGAGTTAGGGCAGGCAGAGGTCAGGGTTAGGGTTAGGGCAGGCAGAGGACAGGGTTAGGATCAGGCTCAGGGTCAGGCTCAGGGTCAGGGTTAGGGCAGGCAGAGGACAGGGTTAGGGTCAGGGCAGGCAGAGGACAGGGTTAGGGTCAGGCTGAGGGTCAGGGTTAGGGTTAGGACAGGCAGAGGACAGGGTTAGGGTCAGGGCAGGCAGAGGACAGGGTCAGGGTAAGGGTCAGGGCAGGCAGAGGTCAGGGTTAGGGTCAGGGTTAGGGTCAGGGTCAGGGTTAGGGCAGGCAGAGGACAGGGTTAGGGTCAGGGTTAGGGTTAGGGTTAGGGCAGGCAGAGGTTAGGGTTAGGGTTAGGGCAGGCAGAGGACAGGGTCAGGGTTAGGGACAGGGTTAGGGTCAGGGCAGGCAGAGGACAGTGTTAGGGTTAGGGTCAGGGCAGGCAGAGGACAGGGTTAGGGTTAGGGTCAGGGCAGGCAGAGGACAGGGTCAGGGTCAGGGCAGGCAGAGTACAGGGTTAGGGTTAGGGTCAGGGCAGTGGACAGGGTTAGGGTTAGGGTCAGGGCAGTGGACAGGGTTAGGGTTAGGGCAGGCAGAGGACAGGGTTAGGGTTAGGGTCAGGGCAGGCAGAGGACAGGGTTAGGGTTAGGGTTAGGGTCAGGGCAGGCAGAGGACAGGGTAAGGGTCAGGGCAGGCAGAGTACAGGGTTAGGGTTAGGGTCAGGGCAGAGGACAGGGTTAGGGTTAGGGCAGGCAGAGGACAGGGTTAGAGTTAGGGCAGGCAGAGGTTAGGGTTAGGGCAGGCAGAGGACAGGGTTAGGATCAGGCTCAGGGTCAGGGTTAGGGCAGGCAGAGGACAGGGTTAGGGTCAGGGCAGGCAGAGGACAGGGTTAGGGTCAGGCTGAGGGTCAGGGTTAGGGTTAGGGTTAGGACAGGCAGAGGACAGGGTTAGGGTCAGGGCAGGCAGAGGACAGGGTCAGGGTTAGGGTCAGGGCAGGCAGAGGTCAGGGTTAGGGTCAGGGTTAGGGTCAGGGTCAGGGTTAGGGCAGGCAGAGGACAGGGTTAGGGTTAGGGTTAGGGTTAGGGCAGGCAGAGGTTAGGGTTAGGGTTAGGGCAGGCAGAGGACAGGGTCAGGGTTAGGGACAGGGTTAGGGTCAGGGTCAGGGCAGGCAGAGGACAGTGTTAGGGTTAGGGTCAGGGCAGGCAGAGGACAGGGTTAGGGTTAGGGCAGGCAGAGTACAGGGTTAGGGTTAGGGTCAGGGCAGTGGACAGGGTTAGGGTTAGGGCAGGCAGAGGACAGGGTTAGGGTTAGGGCAGGCAGAGGTCAGGGTTAGGGTTAGGGCAGGCAGAGGACAGGGTTAGGGGTAGGGTTAGGGCAGGCAGAGGACAGGGTTAGGGTTAGGGTCAGGGTTAGGGTTAGGGCAGGCAGAGGACAGGGTTAGGGTTAGGGTCAGGGTTAGGGTTAGGGTCAGGGCAGTTAGAGGACAGGGTTAGGGTCAGGGTCAGGGTTAGGGTTAGGGTTAGGGCAGGCAGAGGACAGGGTTAGGGTTAGGGTCAGGGCAGGCAGAGGACAGGGTTAGGGTCAGGCTCAGGGTCATGGTTGGGGTTAGGGTTAGGGCAGGCAGAGGACAGGGTTAGGGTTAGGGTCAGGGCAGGCAGAGGACAGGGTTAGGGTTAGGGCAGGAAGAGGTCAGGGTTAGGGTCAGGGTTAGGGTCAGGGTCAGGGTTAGGGTCAGGGTTAGGGTTAGGGCAGGCAGAGGACAGGGTTAGGGTTAGGGTCAGGGTTAGGGTTAGGGCAGGCAGAGGTCAGGGTTAGGGTTAGGGTTAGGGCAGGCAGAGGACAGGGTCAGGGTTAGGGACAGGGTTAGGGTCAGGGTCAGGGCAGGCAGAGGACAGGGTTAGGGTTAGGGTCAGGGTTAGGGTCAGGGTCAGGGCAGGCAGAGGACAGGGTTAGGGTTAGGGTCAGGGCAGGCAGAGGACAGGGTTAGGGTTAGGGTCAGGGCAGGCAGAGGACAGGGTCAGGGTCAGGGTCAGGGCAGGCAGAGTACAGGGTTAGGGTTAGGGTCAGGGCAGAGGACAGGGTTAGGGTTAGGGTTAGGGCAGGCAGAGGACAGGGTTAGGGTTAGGGCAGGCAGAGGACAGGGTTAGGGTTAGGGTTAGGGCAGGCAGAGGACAGGGTCAGGGCAGGCAGAGTACAGGGTTAGGGTTAGGGCAGAGGACAGAGGTTAGGGTTAGGGTTAGGGCAGGCAGAGGACAGGGTTAGAGTTAGGGCAGGCAGAGGTCAGGGTTAGGGTTAGGGCAGGCAGAGGACAGGGTTAGGATCAGGCTCAGGGTCAGGCTCAGGGTCAGGGTTAGGGCAGGCAGAGGACAGGGTTAGGGTCAGGGCAGGCAGAGGACAGGGTTAGGGTCAGGCTCAGGGTTAGGGTTAGGGCAGGCAGAGGACAGGGTTAGGATCAGGCTCAGGGTCAGGCTCAGGGTTAGGGTTAGGGCAGGCAGAGGTCAGGGTTAGGGTTAGGGCAGGCAGAGGACAGGGTCAGGGTTAGGGACAGGGTCAGGGTCAGGGCAGGCAGTGGACAGGGTTAGGGTTAGGGTCAGGGTCAGGGCAGGCAGAGGACAGGGTTAGGGTTAGGGTCAGGGCAGGCAGAGGACAGGGTTAGGGTCAGGGCAGGCAGAGGACAGGGTCAGGGTCAGGGTCAGGGCAGGCAGAGTACAGGGTTAGGGTTAGGGTCAGGGCAGAGGACAGGGTTAGGGTTAGGGCAGGCAGAGGACAGGGTTAGGGTTAGGGCAGGCAGAGGTCAGGGTTAGGGTTAGGGTTAGGGCAGGCAGAGGACAGGGTTAGGGTTAGGGTTAGGGCAGGCAGAGGACAGGGTTAGGGTTAGGGTTATGGTCAGGGTTAGGGCAGGCAGAGGACAGGGTTAGGGTTAGGGTCAGGGTTAGGGTTAGGGTCAGGGCAGGCAGAGGACAGGGTTAGGGTCAGGGCAGGCAGAGGACAGGGTTAGGGTCAGGGTTAGGGTTAGGGTCAGGGCAGGCAGAGGACAGGGTTAGGGTTAGGGTCAGGGTTAGGGCAGGCAGAGGACAGGGGTCAGGCTCAGGGGCAGGGCAGGCAGAGGACAGTTATCCAAAAGGCACAGAACGGCAGGCAGAGGACAGGGTTATGGTTAGGGTCAGGGCAGGCAGAGGACAGGGTTAGGGTTAGGGTTAGAGCAGGCAGAGGTCAGGGTTAGGGTTAGGGCAGGCAGAGGTCAGGGTTAGGGTCAGGCTCAGGGTCAGGGTTAGGGTTAGGGTCAGGCTCAGGGTCAGGGTTAGGGTTAGGGTTAGGGCAGGCAGAGGACAGGGTTAGGGTTAGGGTCAGGGCAGGCAGAGGACAGGGTTAGGGTTAGGGTCAGGGCAGGCAGAGGACAGGGTCAGGCTCAGGGTCAGGCTCAGGGTCAGGGTTAGGGCAGGCAGAGGACAGGGTTAGGGTTAGGGACAGGGTTAGGGTCAGGGTCAGGGCAGGCAGAGGACAGGGTTAGGGTCAGGCTCAGGGTCAGGGTTAGGGTTAGGGTTAAGGCAGGCAGAGGTCAGGGTTAGGGTTAGGGCAGGCAGAGGACAGGGTTAGGGTTAGGGTCAGGGCAGGCAGAGGACAGGGTTAGGGTTAGGGTCAGGGCAGGCAGAGGACAGGGTTAGGGTCAGGGTTAGGGAAGGCAGAGGACAGGGGTCAGGCTCAGGGGCAGGGCAGGCAGAGGACAGTTATCCAAAAGGCACAGAACGGCAGGCAGAGGACAGGGTTAGGGTTAGGGTCAGGGCAGGCAGAGGACAGGGTTAGGGTTAGGGTCAGGGCAGGCAGAGGTCAGGGTTAGGGTCAGGGTCAGGGCAGGCAGAGGACAGGGGTCAGGCTCAGGAGCAGGGCAGGCAGAGGACAGTTATCCAAAAGGCACAGAACGGCAGGCAGAGGACAGGGTTAGGGTTAGGGTCAGGGCAGGCAGAGGACAGGGTCAGGCTCAGGGTCAGGCTCAGGGTCAGGGTTAGGGTTAGGGTTAGGGCAGGCAGAGGAGAGGGTTAGGGTTAGGGACAGGGTCAGGGTCAGGGCAGGCAGAGGACAGGGTTAGGGTCAGGCTCAGGGTTAGGGTTAGGGTCAGGGCAGGCAGAGGACAGGGTTAGGGTCAGGGTTAGGGCAGGCAGAGGACAGGGGTCAGGCTCAGGGGCAGGGCAGGCAGAGGACAGTTATCCAAAAGGCACAGAACGGCAGGCAGAGGACAGGGTTAGGGTCAGGGCAGGCAGAGGACAGGGTTAGGGTTAGGGTCAGGGCAGGCAGAGGTCAGGGTTAGGGTCAGGGTCAGGGCAGGCAGAGGACAGGGGTCAGGCTCAGGAGCAGGGCAGGCAGAGGACAGTTATCCAAAAGGCACAGAACGGCAGGCAGAGGACAGGGTTAGGGTTAGGGTTAGGGTCAGGCTCAGGGTTAGGGTTAGGGCAGGCAGAGGACAGGGTTAGGGTTAGGGTTAGGGTTAGGGTCAGGGCAGGCAGAGGACAGGGTTAGGGTCAGGCTCAGGGTCAGGGTTAGGGTTAGGGCAGGCAGAGGACAGGGTTAGGGTTAGGGTCAGGGCAGGCAGAGGACAGGGTTAGGGTCAGGCTCAGGGTTAGGGTTAGGGTTAGGACAGGCAGAGGACAGGGTTAGGGTCAGGGCAGGCAGAGGACAGGGTTAGGGTCAGGGTTAGGTTTAGGGCAGGCAGAGGTCAGGGTTAGGTTCAGGGTTAGGGTCAGGGTTAGGGTCAGGGTTAGGGTTAGGGCAGGCAGAGGACAGGGTCAGGGTTAGGGTTAGGGTTAGGGCAGGCAGAGGTCAGGGTTAGGGTTAGGGTTAGGGCAGGCAGAGGACAGGGACAGGGTTAGGGTCAGGGTCAGGGCAGGCAGAGGTTAGGGTTAGGGTCAAGGTTAGGGTCAGGGTCAGGGCAGGCAGAGGACAGGGTTAGGGTTAGGGTCAGGGCAGGCAGAGGACAGGGTTAGGGTTAGGGTCAGGGCAGGCAGAGGACAGGGTCAGGGTCAGGGCAGGCAGAGTACAGGGTTAGGGTTAGGGTCAGGGCAGAGGACAGGGTTAGGGTTAGGGTTAGGGCAGGCAGAGGACAGGGTTAGGGTTAGGGCAGGCAGAGGTTAGGGTTAGGGTTAG
>CM062489.1:649910-803889 GCA_031479575.1 Coregonus ussuriensis
CAGGGTTAGGGTTAGGGCAGGCAGAGGTCAGGGTTAGGGCAGGCAGAGGACAGGGTTAGGGGTAGGGTTAGGGCAGGCAGAGGACAGGGTTAGGGTTAGGGTTAGGGTCAGGGTTAGGGTTAGGGCAGGCAGAGGACAGGGTTAGGGTTAGGGTCAGGGTTAGGGTTAGGGTCAGGGCAGTTAGAGGACAGGGTTAGGGTCAGGCTCAGGGTCAGGGTTAGGGTTAGGGCAGGCAGAGGACAGGGTTAGGGTTAGGGTCAGGGCAGGCAGAGGACAGGGTTAGGGTCAGGCTCAGGGTCATGGTTGGGGTTAGGGTTAGGGCAGGCAGAGGACAGGGTTAGGGTTAGGGTCAGGGCAGGCAGAGGACAGGGTTAGGGTCAGGGTTAGGGTTAGGGCAGGCAGAGGTCAGGGTTAGGGTCAGGGTTAGGGTCAGGGTCAGGGTCAGGGTTAGGGTTAGGGCAGGCAGAGGACAGGGTTAGGGTTAGGGTCAGGGTAGGGCAGGCAGAGGTCAGGGTTAGGGTTAGGGTTAGGGCAGGCAGAGGACAGGGTCAGGGTTAGGGACAGGGTTAGGGTCAGGGTCAGGGCAGGCAGAGGACAGGGTTAGGGTTAGGGTCAGGGTTAGGGTCAGGGTCAGGGCAGGCAGAGGACAGGGTTAGGGTTAGGGTCAGGGCAGGCAGAGGACAGGGTTAGGGTTAGGGTCAGGGCAGGCAGAGGACAGGGTCAGGGTCAGGGTAGGGCAGAGTACAGGGTTAGGGTTAGGGTCAGGGCAGAGGACAGGGTTAGGGTTAGGGTTAGGGCAGGCAGAGGACAGGGTTAGGGTTAGGGCAGGCAGAGGACAGGGTTAGGGTTAGGGTTAGGGCAGGCAGAGGACAGGGTCAGGGCAGGCAGAGTACAGGGTTAGGGTCAGGGCAGAGGACAGGGTTAGGGTTAGGGTTAGGGCAGGCAGAGGACAGGGTTAGAGTTAGGGCAGGCAGAGGTCAGGGTTAGGGTTAGGGCAGGCAGAGGACAGGGTTAGGATCAGGCTCAGGGTCAGGCTCAGGGTCAGGGTTAGGGCAGGCAGAGGACAGGGTTAGGGTCAGGGCAGGCAGAGGACAGGGTTAGGGTCAGGCTCAGGGTCAGGGTTAGGGTTAGGACAGGCAGAGGACAGGGTTAGGGTCAGGGCAGGCAGAGGACAGGGTTAGGGTCAGGGTTAGGGTCAGGGCAGGCAGAGGTCAGGGTTAGGGTCAGGGTTAGGGTCAGGGTCAGGGTTAGGGCAGGCAGAGGACAGGGTTAGGGTTAGGGTTAGGGTTAGGGCAGGCAGAGGTTAGGGTTAGGGTTAGGGCAGGCAGTGGACAGGGTCAGGGTTAGGGACAGGGTTAGGGTCAGGGTCAGGGCAGGCAGAGGACAGGGTTAGGGTTAGGGTCAGGGTTAGGGTCAGGGTCAGGGCAGGCAGAGGACAGTGTTAGGGTTAGGGTCAGGGCAGGCAGAGGACAGGGTTAGGGTTAGGGTCAGGGCAGGCAGAGGACAGGGTCAGGGTCAGGGCAGGCAGAGTACAGGGTTAGGGTTAGGGTCAGGGCAGTGGACAGGGTTAGGGTTAGGGTTAGGGCAGGCAGAGGACAGGGTTAGGGTTAGGGCAGGCAGAGGTCAGGGTTAGGGCAGGCAGAGGACAGGGGTAGGGTTAGGGCAGGCAGAGGACAGGGTTAGGGTTAGGGTCAGGGTTAGGGTTAGGGCAGGCAGAGGACAGGGTTAGGGTTAGGGTCAGGGTTAGGGTTAGGGTCAGGGCAGTTAGAGGACAGGGTTAGGGTCAGGCTCAGGGTCAGGGTTAGGGTTAGGGCAGGCAGAGGACAGGGTTAGGGTTAGGGTCAGGGCAGGCAGAGGACAGGGTTAGGGTCAGGCTCAGGGTCATGGTTAGGGTTAGGGTTAGGGCAGGCAGAGGACAGGGTTAGGGTTAGGGTCAGGGCAGGCAGAGGACAGGGTCAGGGTTAGGGTTAGGGCAGGCAGAGGTCAGGGTTAGGGTTTCAGGGTCAGGGTTAGGGTTAGGGTTAGGGCAGGCAGAGGACAGGGTTAGGGTCAGGGTTAGGGTTAGGGTTAGGGCAGGCAGAGGTCAGGGTTAGGGTTAGGGCAGGCAGAGGACAGGGTCAGGGTTAGGGACAGGGTTAGGGTCAGGGTCAGGGCAGGCAGAGGACAGGGTTAGGGTTAGGGTCAGGGTTAGGGTCAGGGCAGGCAGAGGACAGGGTTAGGGTTAGGGTCAGGGCAGGCAGAGGACAGGGTTAGGGTTAGGGTCAGGGCAGGCAGAGGACAGGGTCAGGGTCAGGGTCAGGGCAGGCAGAGTACAGGGTTAGGGTTAGGGTCAGGGCAGAGGACAGGGTTAGGGTTAGGGTTAGGGCAGGCAGAGGACAGGGTTAGGGTTAGGGCAGGCAGAGGTCAGGGTTAGGGTTAGGGTTAGGGCAGGCAGAGGACAGGGTTAGGGATAGGGCAGGCAGAGGACAGGGTTAGGGTTAGGGTCAGGGTTAGGGTTAGGGCAGGCAGAGGACAGGGTTAGGGTTAGGGTTAGGGTCAGGGCAGGCAGAGGACAGGGTTAGGGTCAGGGTTAGGGTTAGGGTTAGGGTCAGGGCAGGCAGAGGACAGGGTTAGGGTCAGGGCAGGCAGAGGACAGGGTTAGGGTTAGGGCAGGCAGAGGACAGGGTTAGGGTTAGGGCTAGGGCAGGCAGAGGACAGGGTTAGGGTTAGGGCAGGCAGAGGTCAGGGTTAGGGTTAGGGCAGGCAGAGGACAGGGTTAGGGTTAGGGCAGGCAGAGGACAGGGTTAGGGTTAGGGTTAGGGTCAGGGTTAGGGTTAGGGCAGGCAGAGGACAGGGTTAGGGTCAGGGTTAGGGTTAGGGTCAGGGCAGGCAGAGGACAGGGTTAGGGTCAGGGCAGGCAGAGGACAGGGTTAGGGTCAGGGTTAGGGTCAGGGCAGGCAGAGGTCAGGGTTAGGGTTAGGGTTAGGGCAGAGGACAGGGGTCAGGCTCAGGGTTAGGGCAGGCAGAGGACAGGGTTAGGGTTAGGGTTAGGGCAGAGGACAGGGGTCAGGCTCAGGGGCAGGGCAGGCAGAGGTCAGGGTTAGGGTCAGGGTCAGGGCAGGCAGAGGACAGGGTAAGGGTTAGGGTCAGGGCAGGCAGAGGACAGGGTTAGGGTTAGGGTCAGGGCAGGCAGAGGACAGGGTTAGGGTTAGGGTCAGGGCAGGCAGAGGACAGGGTCAGGGTCAGGGTCAGGGCAGGCAGAGGACAGGGGTCAGGCTCAGGGGCAGGGCAGGCAGAGGACAGTTATCCAAAAGGCACAGAACGGCAGGCAGAGGACAGGGTTAGGGTTAGGGTCAGGGCAGGCAGAGGACAGGGTTAGGATTAGGGTCAGGGCAGGCAGAGGTCAGGGTTAGGGTCAGGGTCAGGGCAGGCAGAGGACAGGGGTCAGGCTCAGGGGCAGGGCAGGCAGAGGACAGTTATCCAAAAGGCACAGAACGGCAGGCAGAGGACAGGGTTAGGGTTAGGGTCAGGGCAGGCAGAGGACAGGGTTAGGGTTAGGGTCAGGGCAGGCAGAGGTCAGTAATCCAAAAGGCACAGAACGGCAGGCAGTCTCAGGGTCAGGGCAGGCAGGCAGAGGTCAGTAATCCAAAAGGCACAGAACGGCAGGCAGTCTCAGGGTCAGGGCAGGCAGAGGTCAGTAATCCAAAAGGCACAGAACGGAAGGCAGTCTCAGGGTCAGGGCAGGCAGAGGTCAGTAATCCAAAAGGCACAGAACGGCAGGCAGTCTCAGGGTCAGGGCAGGCAGGCAGAGGTCAGTAATCCAAAAGGCACAGAACGGCAGGCAGTCTCAGGGTCAGGGCAGGCAGGCAGAGGTCAATAATCCAAAAGGCACAGAACGGCAGGCAGTCTCAGGGTCAGGGCAGGCAGGCAGAGGTCAGTAATCCAAAAGGCACAGAACGGCAGGCAGTCTCAGGGTCAGGGCAGGCAGGCAGAGGTCAGTAATCCAAAAGGCACAGAACGGCAGGCAGTCTCAGGGTCAGGGCAGGCAGGCAGAGGTCAATAATCCAAAAGGCACAGAACGGCAGGCAGTCTCAGGGTCAGGGCAGGCAGGCAGAGGTCAGTAATCCAAAAGGCACAGAACGGCAGGCAGTCTCAGGGTCAGGGCAGGCAGACAGAGGTCAATAATCCAAAAGGCACAGAACGGCAGGCAGTCTCAGGGTCAGGGCAGGCAGGCAGAGGTCAATAATCCAAAAGGCACAGAACGGCAGGCAGTCTCAGGGTCAGGGCAGGCAGGCAGAGGTCAATAATCCAAAAGGCACAGAACGGCAGGCAGTCTCAGGGTCAGGGCAGGCAGGCAGAGGTCAGTAATCCAAAAGGCACAGAACGGCAGGCAGTCTCAGGGTCAGGGCAGGCAGGCAGAGGTCAGTAATCCAAAAGGCACAGAACGGCAGGCAGTCTCAGGGTCAGGGCAGGCAGACAGAGGTCAATAATCCAGAGTGGTGTGATAAGGTACAGAACGGCAATAGACAGACAGAGAACACAGGTATAAACACTGGGGATAATGGGGAAGATGCGTGTGACAGTACCCCCCCTTCTAGGGGCGCCACCTGGCGTCCTACCTGGGCACATACCTGGTTGACTGGGGTGCCGGCGTTGAAACTCAGCAATGAGGCCTGGGTCCAGGATGTCCCTAGCGGGGACCCAGCACCTCTCCTCCAGGCCATAACACTCCCAGTCAACCAGGTACTGGAATCCCCTGCGCCGAGGTCGAACCTTCAGGAGACGTCTCACCGTGTATTCCAGTTGGCCGTCGATGAGACCGGGGAGAGGGGTTGGCCTGGAAACACGAGACAAAGGGCTGTGAAACATGGTTTTGATCCTAGACACATGAAAAGTGGAATGTATACGGAGGGTACGGGGCAACAGAAGATGAACAGCAGAGGGGCTAAGGACCTTCGAGATGGGGAAAGGGCCAATAAAGCGGAGGGAACGTTTGCTGGACTCCACCCGGAGGGGCAGATCTCGGGTGGACAGCCATACCTTCTACCCGAGACGATACTGGTGGCGGTCTGCTTGTCGTCAATACCTGGAGGTGGTCTTAAGAAGAGCCGACCGGGCTCTCCTCCAGGCACGACGACAGCGGCGGACAAACATCTGGGCCGAGGGTACGCCGACCTCTTCCTGGGCCGAGGTTATGCCGACCTCTTCCTCTTGCTCCGGGAAGAGCGGGGGCTGATAACCCAGGGAACACTCAAAGGGCGAAAGACCCGTGGCAGAGCAGGGAAGGGTGTTGCGGGCATATTCGACCCACACTAGTTGATGGCTCCAGGTGTTGGGGTTGGCGGAGACCAGGCAGCGCAGAGTCGTCTCCAGGTCTTGGTTAGCTTGCTCCGACTGGCCGTTGGACTGAGGGTGGACACCGGAGGACAGGCTGGCCAACGACCCAATGAGTGTGCAGAACGCCTTCCAGAACCGGGACGAGAACTGAGGACCCCGGGTCGGAGACCATGTCCACAGCAAGTCCATGGATCCGGAAGACGTGCTGCACCATGAGCTGGGCCGTCTTTTTGGCGGAGGTTAGCTTGGGGAGAGGATGAAGTGGGCGGCTTTGGAAAACCGGTCCACAACTGTCAGGATGGCGGTGTTGCCATCAGACGGGGGAAGACCCGTGACAAAGTCCAGGGATATGTGAGACCAGGGACGGTGAGGAACAGGCAGAGGTTGGAGGAGACCAGCCGGAGCTTGCCGAGGAGTCTAGTTCTGCACACAGATCGTGCAGGTGGCGACGAATACGGAGACTTCAGGAACCACGGTAGGCCACCAAAAGCATTGTTACACAAAGGCCAGGGTCCGACGGGGAGCCAGGGTGGCAGGCAAGCCTGGAGGAGTGGACCCACTCCAGGACCGAGGAGCGGACAGCGTCAGTAACAAACATCTGGTTATCTGGGCCCCTCCCGGGGTTCGGCTGGGAACACTGCACCTCCCGGAACTGCTTCCATATTCTCCAACTGAGTGCCGTTGCCAAGCACGAGGTGGGAAGGATGGTCTCGGATTCCGGGGGTGTAGCCGCGGGGCTATAGCGGCATGACAGAGCATCTGTCTTGACATTCTTGGATCCCGGTCGGCATGAGAGGGAGAAGTTGAACTGGGTGAAAAGCAGGGCCCACCTAGTTTGCCTGGAATTGAGACGCTTGGCGGTGCGGAGATATTCCAAGTTCTTGTGGTCTGTCCACACAATTAATGGATGTTCCGCCCCCTCCAGCCAGTGCCTCCACTCCTCCAACGCCATCTTCACAAAGCATCGGCCTCCACCACGAACTGGCGGGACGGGTCAGGATGAACCAAGACGGGAGCAGTGATGAAATGGTGTTTGAGGTCCCGGAACGCCCGGTCAGCAGCTTGGGACCATGTGAATGGAACCTTGGGATAGGTGAGTGCTGACAGGGGGGAAGCCAGGGTGCTGTAACCCTGGATAAAGCAGCGATAAAAGTTGGCGAATCCCAGGAAATGTTACAGCTGCACTCTGGATGTAGGCTGGGGCCAATCCACCACCGCTCTCACCTTCCCGGGATCCATCTGTACACTCCCTGCTGTGATGATGTAACCCAGGAAGGGGATGGTGGAGCGATGGAATTCGCATTTCTCTGCTTTCACAAAAAGCTTGTTCTTGGGCGGAGCGGGAGAAGACGAGGATGTCGTCGAGGTAGGAGAACATCATTAACCAGGGCCTGGAACACAGCTGGAATCGACCTTCTCCCAGGCACCACTACACCCCGAGGATGACTGTACTCGCTGTCGGGTCCAGAGACCAAGGCTATGGAGACCTACATTGAGGAGTCCCTAGCTGCCGGGTTCATCCGTCCTTCTGCCTCCCCTGCTGGCGCAGGGTTCTTCTTTGTGGAGAACAAGGGTCAGGGTGTGACACTCACATATTTCGTGCTCTGGTTGCTCATTCCACCCACACTTCCACTCAGCCAGGCAAGTACAGAACTGTCTGATTAGGCACCGCCAAACATCACAACATCGATAGCTAAAAGGCCGGGCAAATGTAGATTGAATCCTGCCTGCAGGATGTTGATGTTTATGAATGGTTTTGCCAGACCCATCCAGGGATGTAGCTGATGTTTATGAATGGTTTTGCCAGACCCATCCAGGGATGTAGCTGATGTTTATGGATGGTTTTGCCAGACCCATCCAGGGATGTAGCTGATGTTTATGAATGGTTTTGCCAGACCCATCCAGGGATGTAGCTGATGTTTATGAATGGTTTTGCCAGACCCATCCAGGGATGTAGTGGAGGGTAATCGCCGTTTATTTAGTTAATGATCGTTTATCCACTTATTATTGCGCTCCCAGCATTGATCAACGCCATCAGTGATCAGTGGTGACCAGTGGTGACCAGTGGTGACCAGTGGTGATCAGTGGTGATCAGTGGTGACCAGTGGTGACCAGTGGTGATCAGTGGTGACCAGTGGTGATCAGTGGTGATTTTAGCATGTAAATCTTGGTGGGGCAAAACAAATTAAAATGTTTTAGATGCATGCCGGCAAAGCCACAACACAACACTAGACAATACATTAATTGCACTATAATGGTGACAAACGGTGCCCACAAACTGTTAAGGCCTCCATAAAGCTGTCCCAACAGCAGTCCCAACACCTTACCACTGAGCTTACCATGGAGTGAATCCTTACCACCGCTACACCTGGCTATCAGTGGAGCCTTGTCTGGCAGCAAAACAGTTAATTCAGCCTCATTTACTGCCTTTAAAAAAAACCTAGCTGATATGGCTGACTTGCTTAAACAAATGTGGTTTCTACTGACAAACTATGGCATAAGGGGATGACGAGTGGATAAGAGGCCATCCGTAATTTCGATTAAGACATTAATGAGCAAGTTAGGACGGACGTAGTCAATATAACTATTTGTTCAGCACTTTTGAAATGGACAGCAACAGAATTCAGAACATGGGCCGTTCTTACAGTGTTCTCCCTGTACACCAAGTCAGAACCGTAGGATAAATAAAGGGGGCATATAAGCACACAATGAAAGCTCTAACAAAATGCAATGATTACATTTCTCTAAAACAGGCTATAGGCTACATGTGCATCACCAAGTCAGAACAGTAGGTGAAATAATGAGGGGAAAAGGGACCAAATTATTAGAGTGAGGCACATGGGCTACTAACAGCATACACTTTGTAATACTTCCTTAGCTACAGTATACATTTAAGTCATTTAGCAGATGCTCTTATCGAGCGACTTACAGTAGTGCATGCTCTACCAACTGAGCTACATCCCTGCCGGCCATTCCCTCCCCTACCCTGGACGAATTGTGCACCGCCTCATGGGTCTCCCGGTCACGGCCGGCTACGACAGAGCCTGGATTCGAACCAGGATCTCTAGTTGCACAGCTATGAATGTAACCACTCGGGAGGTTACATATCTCCCTGGCATATTACATCATTTATAGAGCAGCATACAATACATTTTTGGACTCAGCTTTTTGTTCTGTGCTCACTTGAACAGGAAGGTGGCGTGGCGGTCCTTCATGGGAAATTCTGTGATCAAGGCAAAGGGTGGCTACTTTGAAGAATCTCAAATATGAAATATATTTTGATTTGTTTAACACTTTTTGGTTACTACATGATTCCATATGTGTTTTTTCATAGTTTTGATGTCTTCACTATTATTCTACAATGTAGGAAATAGTAAAAATAAAGAAAAACCCTTGAATGAGTAGGTGTGTCCAAACTTTTGACTAGTACTGTATGTATTTTTTTACATTGTTTGCAAACTGATATGTGACATGCGTTAATGCCAAAATAACATGCAAAACAGCCAACCCCCAAAAATATATACACTACCGGTCAAAAGTTTTAGAACACCTAGTCATTCAAGGGTTTAGCCGAATCCACTAATTTGGAGGTACTTTTGTGTATATATAGTGTAGCTGCTACCTGTAGGGTAACCCTGACAACATCATAGGTAGACCTTCGTTAGTGGTCAAGCAGAGGAGTTGTAACACCTTCTTTATCTAGAGCTTCTGGCAAAACAGAATTACATTTTTCCTCCATGTCTTTGATCTTTTCCCATTTTCTGCTAACTAGCTAGCTAGCATTCGGAACAACTTTCTACAAAATGTGTCCTACCCGGTCGGAAAACAGTGATGAACATAACACGTACCTAATCCACATTCAACGGGCATGTGGGGGGAGGGTAGTAGTAGTAGTAGTAGTAGTAGCAGTAGTAGTAGTAGTAGTAGCAGTAGTAGTAGTAGTAGTAGTAGTAGCAGTAGTAGTAGTAGTAGTAGTATCAGTAGCAGTAGTAGAGGTAGTGTGGTAGTAGTAGCAGTAGTAGTAGTAGTAGTAGTAGCAGTAGTAGCAGTAGCAGTAGCAGTAGTAGTAGTAGTAGCAGTAGTAGTAGTAGTAGTAGTAGTAGTAGTAGTAGTAGGTTCTCTGCCTCTAACCCTGTTGCAGGGGCTGAGTCACTGGCTTGCTGGTGCTCTTTCATGCCGTCCCTGGGAGGGGTGCGTCACTTGAGTGGGTTGAGTTACTGACGTGATCTTCCTGTCTGGGTTGGCGCCCCCCCTTGGTTTGTGCTGTGGTGGAGACCTCTGTGGGCTATACTCGGCCTTGTCTCAGGATTGTAAGTTGGTGGTTGAGGATATCCCTCTAGTGGTGCGGGGGCTGTGCTTTGGCAGAGTGGGTGGGGTTATATCCTTCCTGTTTGGCCCTGTCCGGGGGTTTCTTCGGATGGGGCCACAGTGTCTCCGGACCGCTCCTGTCTCAGCCTCCAGTATTTATGCTGCAGTAGTTTATGTGTCGGGGGGCTGGGGTTAGTTGGTTATACCTGGAGTACTTCTCCTGTCTTATCCAGTGTCCTGTGTGAATTTAAGTATGCTCTCTCTAATTCTCTCGTTCTCTCTTTCTCTCTGAGAACCTGAGCCCTAGGACCATACGTCAGGACTACCGGGCATGATGACACCTTGCTGTCCCCAGTCCGCCTGGCCTTGCTGCTATTCCAGTTTCAACTGTTCTGCCTGCGGTTACGAAACCCCTACCTGTCCCAGACCTGCTGTTTTCAACTCTTAATGATCGGCTATGAAAAGCCAACTGAGAGACCTGAGCCCTAGGACCATACGTCGGGACTACCGGCCGTGGTGACTCCTTGCTGTCCCCAGTCCGCCTGGCCTTGCTGCTATTCCAGTTTCAACTGTTCTGCCTGCGGTTATGGAACCCCTACCTGTCCCAGACCTGCTGTTTTCAACTCTTAATGATCGGCTATGAAAAGCCAACTGAGATTTATTCCTGATTATTATTTGACCATGCTTGTCACTTATGAACATTTTTGAACATCTTGGCATGGTTCTGTTATAATCTCCACCCGGCACAGCCAGAAGAGGACTGGCCACCCCTCATAGCCTGGTTCCTCTCTAGGTTTCTTCCTAGGTTTTCGCCTTTCTAGGGAGTTTTTCCTAGCCACCGTGCTTCTACACCTGCATTACTAGCTGTTTGGGGTTTTAGGCTGGGTTTCTGTACAGCACTTCGAGATATTAGCTGATGTAAGAAGGGCTATATAAAATAAAATTGATTGATTGATTGATTGATTGATAGTGTAGCAGTAGTAGTAGTAGTAGTAGTAGTAGTAGTAGTAGTAGTAGTAGTAGTGTAGTAGTAGTAGCAGTAGTAATAGCAGTGGTAGTAGTAGTAGTGTAGTAGTAGTTGTAGTAGTAGTAGTAGTAGTAGTATGAATTCCCTGCCAGTGACTGTTATCAGCATCTCCCAACCCTGTCAAGCTGCACACTCCAGTCCCCATCCCCCAGGACCGGAGCCTGAGAGTCTAGGGGTACCATAAACAGGCCTCTCAAACTCTCTCTGATCTGTGTGACCTGGGCCCTGATTGGTTGCTAAGGGGCACGTTGTTAGGGGGGAGGGTGTCTCTTCACTCCTCTGAGTGGTCTTGTGGGATGGAGTGTTTGCAGAAATGAGTTGTTATTGTTGTAAGTGCGTTAACTCTTGGGCTGCTTTATTTCTCTCTAACCGGGGATGGTGTCAGTGGGTAACCCTACAGAGGAGTATTCAACTCTTACCCTACGAGGTATTAAGCCACCCTATCCCCTACAGCAGGGGTATTCAACTCTGACCCTACGAGGTCTGGAGCCACCCTATCCCCTACAGCAGGGGTATTCAACTCTTACACTACGAGGTATTAAGCCACCCTATCCCCTACAGCAGGGGTATTCAACTCTTACCCAACGAGGTATGGAG
Organism: Coregonus ussuriensis; assembly: GCA_031479575.1. Lineage (NCBI taxonomy): Eukaryota > Metazoa > Chordata > Actinopteri > Salmoniformes > Salmonidae > Coregonus > Coregonus ussuriensis. The sequence goes on from CM062489.1 coordinate 661,159, forward strand.
CCACCCTATCCCCTACAGAGAGGTATTCAACTCTTACCCAACGAGGTATGGAGCCACCCTATCCCCTACAGCAGGGGTATTCAACTCTTACCCAACGAGGTATGGAGCCACCCTATCCCCTACAGAGAGGTATTCAACTCTTACCCAACGAGGTATTAAGCCACCCTATCCCCTACAGCAGGGGTATTCAACTCTTACCCTACGAGGTATGGAGCCACCCTATCCCCTACAGCAGGGGTATTCAACTCTTACCCTACGAGGTATTAAGCCACCCTATCCCCTACAGCAGGGGTATTCAACTCTTACCCTACGAGGTATGGAGCCACCCTATCCCCTACAGCAGGGGTATTCAACTCTTACCCTACGAGGTATGGAGCCACCCTATCCCCTACAGCAGGGGTATTCAACTCTGACCCTACGAGGTCTGGAGCCACCCTATCCCCTACAGCAGGGGTATTCAACTCTTACCCTACGAGGTATTAAGCCACCCTATCCCCTACAGCAGGGGTATTCAACTCTTACCCTACGAGGTATGGAGCCACCCTATCCCCTACAGCAGGGGTATTCAACTCTTACCCTACGAGGTATTAAGCCACCCTATCCCCTACAGCAGGGGTATTCAACTCTTACCCAACGAGGTATGGAGCCACCCTATCCCCTACAGAGAGGTATTCAACTCTGACCCTACGAGGTCTGGAGCCACCCTATCCCCTACAGCAGGGGTATTCAACTCTTCTCAAATCAAATCAAAATCAAATCAAATTTTATTGGTCACATGCGCCGAATACAACAGGTGCAGACATTACAGTGAAATGCTTACTTACAGCCCTTAACCAACAGTGCATTTATTTTAAACAAAAAAAGTAAGAATAAAACAACAACTAAAAAAAGTGTTGAGAAAAAAAGAGCAGAAGTAAAAATAAAGTGACAGTAGGGAGGCTATATATACACAATAGAATAAAGTGACAGTAGGGAGGCTATATATACAGGGGGGTACCGTTGCATAGTCAATGTGCGGGGGCACCGGCTAGTTGAGGTAGTTGAGGTAATATGTACATGTGGGTAGAGTTAAAGTGACTATGCATAAATACTTAACAGAGTAGCAGCAGCGTAAAAAGTATGGGGTGGGGGGGCAGTGCAAATAGTCCGGGTAGCCATGATTAGCTGTTCAGGAGTCTTATGGCTTGGGGGTAGAAGCTGTTGAGAAGTCTTTTGGACCTAGACTTGGCACTCCGGTACCGCTTGCCGTGCGGTAGCAGAGAGAACAGTCTATGACTAGGGTGACTGGAGTCTTTGACAATTTTGAGGGCCTTCCTCTGACACCGCCTGGTATAGAGGTCCTGGATGGCAGGGAGCTTTGCCCCTGTGATGTACTGGGCCGTACGCACTACCCTCTGTAGTGCCTTGCGGTCAGAGGCCAAGCAGTTGCCATACCAGGCGGTGATGCAACCAGTCAGGATGCTCTCGATGGTGCAGCTGTAGAATTTTTTGAGGATCTGAGGACCCATGCCAAATCTTTTTAGTCTCCTGAGGGGGAATAGGCTTTGTCGTGCCCTCTTCACGACTGTCTTGGTGTGTTTGGACCATGATAGTTCGTTGGTGATGTGGACACCAAGGAACTTGAAGCTCTCAACCTGTTCCACTACAGCCCCGTCGATGAGAATGGGGGCGTGCTCAGTCCTCTTTTTTTTCCTGTAGTCCACAATCATCTCCTTTGTCTTGGTCACGTTGAGGGAGAGGTTGTTGTCCTGGCACCACACGGCCAGATCTCTGACCTCCTCCCTATAGGCTGTCTCATCGTTGTCGGTGATCAGGCCTACCACTGTTGTGTCGTCGGCAAACTTAATGATGGTGTTGGAGTCGTGCCTGGCCATGCAGTCATGGGTGAACAGAGAGTACAGGAGGGGGCTGAGCACGCACCCCTGAGGGGCCCCCGTGTTGAGGATCAGTGTGGCAGATGTGTTGTTACCTACCCTTACCACCTGGGGGCGGCCCGTCAGGAAGTCCAGGATCCAGTTGCAGAGGGAGGTGTTTAGTCCCAGGATCCTTAGCTTAGTGATGAGCTTTGAGGGCACTATGGTGTTGAATGCTGAGCTGTAGTCAATGAATAGCATTCTCACGTAGGTGTTCCTCTTGTCCAGGTGGGAAAGGGCAGTGTGGAGTGCGATAGAGATTGCATCATCTGTGGATCTGTTGGGGCGGTATGCAAATTGGAGTGGGTCTAGGGTTTCTGGGATTATGCTGTTGATGTGAGCCATGACCAGTCTTTCAAAGCACTTCATGGCTACAGACGTCAGTGCCACGGGTCGGTAGTCATTTAGGCAGGTTATCTTAGAGTTCTTGGGCACGGGGACTATGGTGGTCTGCTTGAAACATGTTGGTATTACAGACTCAGTCAGGGACATGTTGAAAATGTCAGTGAAGACACTTGCCAGTTGGTCAGCACATGCTCGGAGTACACGTCCTGGTAATCCGTCTGGCCCTGCGGCCTTGTGAATGTTGACCTGCTTAAAAGTCTTACTCACATCGGCTACGGAGAGCGTGATCACATAGTCGTCCGGAACAGCTGGTGCTCTCATGCATGCTTCAGTGTTGCTTGCCTCGAAGCGAGCATAGAAGTGGTTTAGCTCGTCTGGTAGGCTTGTGTCACTGGGCAGCTCGCGGCTGTGCTTCCCTTTGTAGTCTGTAATAGTTTTCAAGCCCTGCCACATCCGACGAGCGTCAGAGCCAGTGTAGTATGATTCAATCTTAGACCTGTATTGACTCTTTGCCTGTTTGATGGTTCGTCGGAGGTCATAGCGGGATTTCTTATAAGCGTCCGGGTTAGAGTCCCGTTCCTTGAAAGCGGCAGCTCTACCCTTTAGCTCAGTGCGGATGTTTCCTGTAATCCATGGCTTCTGGTTGGGGTATGTACGTACGGTCACTGTGGGGACGACATCATCGATGCACTTATTGATGAAGCCAGTGACTGATGTGGTGTACTCCTCAATGCTGTCTGAAGAATCCCGGAACATGTTCCAGTCTGTGCTAGCAAAACAGTCCTGTAGCTTAGCATCTGCGTCATCTGACCACTTTTTTATTAGCCGAATCACTGGTGCTTCCTGCTTCAGTTTTTGCTTATAAGCAGGAATCAGGAGGATAGAGTTATGGTCAGATTTGCCAAATGGAGGGCGAGGGAGAGCTTTGTATGCGTCTCTGTGTGTGGAGTAAAGGTGGTCTAGAGTTTTTTCCCCTCTGGTTGCACATTTAACATGCTGGTAGAAATTAGGTAGAACGGATTTAAGTTTCCCTGCATTAAAGTCCCCTGCTACTAGGAGCGCTGCATCTGGATGAGCGTTTTCCTGTTGATTAATGGCCTTGTACAACTCATTCAGTGCAATCTTAATGCCAGCATTGGTTTGTGGTGGTAAATAGACAGCTATGAAAAATATAGATGAAAACTCTCTTGGTAAATAGTGTGGTCTGCAGCTTATCATAAGATACTCTACCTCAGGCGAGCAAAACCTTGAGACTTCCTTAGTATTTGATTTGGTGCACCAGCTGTTGTTTACAAATATACAGAGACCGCCACCCCTCGTCTTACCCGAGTCTGCCGTTCTGTCCTGCCGATGTAGCGTATAGCCTGCTAGCTGAATGTTATCATTGTCGTCGTTCAGCCACGACTCCGTGAAACATAAGATATTACAGTTTTTAATGTCCCGTTGGTAGGATAACCGTAATCTTAAATCGTCCATTTTATTCTCCAAAGCTTGAACGTTGGCTAATAGGATTGATGGGAGAGGCAGTTTACTCGTTCGCCGTCGGATCCCCTCCCCTTACTCCATACCTCTTACCCTACGAGGTATGGAGCCACCCTATCCCCTACAGCAGGGGTATTCAACTCTTACACTACGAGGTATTAAGCCACCCTATCCCCTACAGCAGGGGTATTCAACTCTTACCCTACGAGGTATTAAGCCACCCTATCCCCTACAGCAGGGGTATTCAACTCTTACCCTACGAGGTCTGGAGCCACCCTATCCCCTACAGCAGGGGTATTCAACTCTTACCCTACGAGGTATTAAGCCACCCTATCCCCTACAGCAGGGGTATTCAACTCTTACCCTACGAGGTATGGAGCCACCCTATCCCCTACAGCAGGGGTATTCAACTCTTACCCTACGAGGTCTGGAGCCACCCTATCCCCTACAGCAGGGGTATTCAACTCTTACCCTACGAGGTATGGAGCCACCCTATCCCCTACAGCAGGGGTATTCAACTCTTACCCTACGAGGTATTAAGCCACCCTATCCCCTACAGCAGGGGTATTCAACTCTTACCCTACGAGGTATTAAGCCACCCTATCCCCTACAGCAGGGGTATTCAACTCTTACCCAACGAGGTATGGAGCCACCCTATCCCCTACAGCAGGGGTATTCAACTCTTACCCTACGAGGTATTAAGCCACCCTATCCCCTACAGCAGGGGTATTCAACTCTTACCCTACGAGGTATGGAGCCACCCTATCCCCTACAGAGAGGTATTCAACTCTTACCCTACGAGGTATGGAGCCACCCTATCCCCTACAGCAGGGGTATTCAACTCTTACCCTACGAGGTATGGAGCCTGCTAGTTTTCTGTTCTACCTGATAATTAATTGCACCACCTGGTGTCCCAGGTCTTAATCAGTCCCTGATTAGAGGGTAACTACTGTATGAAAGAAACGCAGTGGAACTGGCTTCGAGGTCCAGAGTTGAGTTTGAGGGATGTAAACTAAACCAGCTCTATTCTCCCTGTGTGTGTGTGTGTGTGTGTGTGTGTGTGTGTCTGTGTGTGTTTTTGTGTGTGTGTCTTAATAGGTTTCATGGGAACAGTAGAGCGGGAGACAACGTAATATGGCAACAGGGGCACAGAGGCAGACTCAAATACACGACACACTCACAGGAACACATACACACTCACACACTCCTACCCACACACACACACACACACACGACAGTATATAAAATATAACTGCACACACACCAGTCCAATCTGTTGACAGGGGTTGTTGTTGTTGTTGTTGTTGTTGACAGGTTTGTTGTTTTTGTTGTTGTTGACAGGGTTGTTGTTGTTGACAGGTTTGTTTTTGTTGTTGTTGACATGGTTGTTGTTGTTGACAGGGTTGTTGTTGTTGTTGTTATTGACAGGGTTGTTGTTGTTGACAGGGTTGTTGTTGTTGTTGTTATTGACAGGGTTGTTGTTGTTGTTGTTGTTGACAGGGTTGTTGTTGACAGGGTTGTTGTTGTTGTTGACAGGGTTGTTGTTGTTGTTGACAGGGTTGTTGTTGTTGTTGACAGGGTTGTTGTTGTTGTTGTTGACAGGGTTGTTGTTGTTGTTGTTGTTGACAGGGTTGTTGTTGTTGTCGTTGACAGGGTTGTTGTTGTTGTTGTTGACAGGGTTGTTGTTGTTGTTGAGAGAGTTGTGCAAATAGTTTAAGTACAAAAAGTAAAATAAATAAACATAATCTGGTATTCTGCCACTGTGTACTCTCTGTTTAGGGCCAAATAGCATTCCAGTTTGCAAAATTTTTTTGGGTGTCAAGTAATTATCTTTTTGTTTTCTCATGATTTGGTTAGGTCTAATAGTGGTGTTGTCCTGGGGCTCTGTGGGGTCTGTTTGTTTTTGTGAACAGAACCCGAGGACCAGCTTGCTTAGGGGACACTTCTCCAGGTTCATTTCTCTGTAGGTGATGGCTTTGTTATGGAAGGTTTGGGAATCGCTTCCTTTTAGGTGGTTGTAGAATTTAACGGCTCTTTTCTGGATTTTGATAGTTAGCGGGTGTCAGCCTAATTCTGCTCTGCATGCATTATTTGGTGTTTTACATTGTACACTGAGGATGTCAATTTGGTGTTTGTTTGGTGTCAATTTGGTGTTTGTCCCATTTTGTGAATTCTTGGTTGGTGAGCGGACCCCAGACCTCACAACCATAAAGGGCAAAGGGTTCTATAACTGATTTCAAGTATTTTCAGCCAGATCCTAATTGGTATGTGGAATGTTATGTTCCTTTTGATGGCATAGAAGGCCCTTCTTGCCTTGTCTCTCAGATTGTTCACAGCTTTGTGGAAGTTACCTGTTGCGTTGACGTTTAGGCTGAGGTATGTATAGTTTTTTGTGTGCTCTAGGGCAGCTGTGTCTAGATGGAATTTGTATTCCATCTAGGCAACTGGACCTTTTTTGGAACACCATTATTTTTGTCTTACTGAGATTTACTGTCAGGGCCCAGGTCTGACAGAATCTGTGCAGAAGATGTAGGTGCTGCTGTAGGCCCTCCTTGGTTGGGTCCTCTGTAGCTCAGCTGGTAGAGCACGGCGCTTGTAACGCCAAGGTAGTGGGTTCGATCCCCGGGACCACCCATACACAAAAAAAAATGTATGCACGCATGACTGTAAGTCGCTTTGGATAAAAGCGTCTGCTAAATGGCATATTATATTTATATATTATTATAGAAGCACCAGATCATCAGCAAACTGTAGACATTTGACTTCAGATTCTAGTAGGGTTCCTTCAGGAAACAGCAGAGGGTGCACCCCCCTATCCACATCGACGGGACCGCAGTGGAGAAGGTGGAAAGCTTCAAGTTCCTTGGCGTACACATCACTGACAAACTGAAATGGTCCACCCATGCAGACAGTTTGGTGAAGAAGGCGCAACAGAGCCTCTTCAACCTCAGGAGGCTGAAGAAATTCGGCTTGGCACCTAAAACCCTCACAAACATTTACAGATGCACAATTGAGAGCATCCTGTCGGGCTGTATCACCTTCTGGTACAGCAACTGCACCGCCCGCAACCACATGGCTCTCCAGAGGGTGGTGCGGTCTGGCGAATGCATTACAGGGGGCAAACTACCCACCCTCCAAGACACCTACAGCAACCGATGTCACAGGAAGGCCAAAAAGATCATCAAGGACATTGCCACTGCCTGTTCACCCCGCTATCATCCAGAAGGCAAGGTCAGTACAGGTGCATCAAAGCTGGGACCGAGAGAATGAAAAACAGCTTCTATCTCAAGGCCATCAGACTGCTAAATAGCCATCACTAGCACATTAGAGGCTGCTGCTGCCTATTGAAATCACTGGCCACTTTAAGAAATGGAACACTAGTCAAGAGATTATCTATAGGTGTACCTACCATAGGAGTCTCCTCGAAGCCTACCATTGAATATGCACATACCCAGCGTGCGACAGAGCTGCAGGAGTTGTGACCCGTTTTTGTTGGTCATGTTGTCGTAGTTGTGCCTAGGGGGGCATATGGGGGAGGGAATGCTGTCAACTCCAGGTAGGTGTTTGTCCCCCTATGTGCTGAGGGTGTCAGGTTCTTGTCCAGTTCTGGCATTTAGGTCGCCACAGACTAGTACATGTCCCTGGGCCTGGAAGTGATTGATTTTCCCCTCCAGGAAATCTCTTCTCTCTCTCATCAGGTAGAGAGCACAGTTACTAACCTCTCTCTCTCTCCTCTCTCTCTCTCTCGCTCACCTCTCTCTCTCTCTCTCTCGCTTTCGATCTCTCTCTCTCGCTCTCTCTCCTCCCTCCATCAGGTAGAGAGCACAGTTACTAACCCTCTCTCTCTGTCTCTGTCTCTGTCTCTGTCTCTGTCTCTCTCTCTCTCTCTCTCTCTCTCTCTCTCTCTCTCTCTCTCTCTCTCTCTCTCTCTCTCTCTCTCTCTCTCTCTCTCTCAGTGCATGCTGGGAGTGTTTTATAGTTGAGAGGTCGTGTGGAGGGCTCTTTCCTTACTTATTTTCTTGATTCTTTCCTTGGTCTTGTCTTTCAATTGTTATTTTCTATGGTGGATGGTTAACACACTGTTTTTGTTCAAAGTTAGGGAGGAAGAGGACAGAGGTTTAGTTTCCTGGGGTTTTGAACGGTGTGGTGTGAGCGATGGCTTCGCAGCCTAGCGCGGAGGAGACGCTGTCGTTACGGCATGGATTCAGGTGTGTTCCCGAGAACGGAATTAAGGTGGAGGAGGTTCTGCTCACGGTCGGCGAACAGGTAGGAGCTGAATTTATACATTCCGCTTCCAGAATGAACAAAGCTGTGGTTGTGTTCATGAAAAGAGCAAATTTGGTGGGTAGGCTCTTTTCTAGTGGAATATTTGTAAGGGATGTTGGTGCCAATTTCTCCTCTTTCTACCCCTTCGACTAGGGTGGTAGTTGCACATTTTCCTCAGTTTATTACGGATGATCAAATCAGGAAGGAGTTGAGTCGTTTTGGTAAGTTTGCTAGTGGTTTTCGTGTATTGTCGGCAGGTTTTCAGGCAGATGCCGTTAAGCATGTTGTTTCGTTCCGGAGGCAAGTGTTCATGTTTCTGAATAACAATGAGCAACAGTTAAATGTGCATTTTAAAGTGAGGCAGGGGGAGGGGCTCTACGCAGGGTTTGCCAGCACAGATAGTCTGCGGTGTTTTGAGTGTGGGGATTTGGGGCATAAGAGCTTTGAGTGCCCACATAAAGGCCGTAGACAAGGTGAGGGTTCAAGCACCAGTGGGGGAAATAGAGGTCAACGTGCAGGAGGCCATGAGACACAGGCTGGGCCTAGTCATGCTATAGATGGTGGTGTAGATTAGGCTGGGTCTAGTCATGCTATAGATGGTGGTGTAGATGAGGCTGGGTCTAGTCATGCTATAGATGGTGGTGTAGATGAGGCTGGGTCTAGTCATGCTATAGATGGTGGTGTAGATGAGGCTGGGTCTAGTCATGCTATAGATGGTGGTGTAGATGAGGCTGGGCCTAGTCATGCTATAGATGGTGGTGTAGATGAGGCTGGGTCTAGTCATGTTATAGATGGTGGTGTAGATGAGGCTGGGTCTAGTCATGCTATAGATGGTGGTGTAGATGAGGCTGGGTCTAGTCATGTTATAGATGGTGGGGTAGATGAGGCTGGGTCTAGTCATGCTATAGATGGTGGTGTAGATGAGGCTGGGTCTAATGCTATAGATGGTGGTGTAGATGAGGCTGGGTCTAATGTTATAGATGGTGGTGTAGATGAGGCTGGGTCTAGTCATGCTATAGATGGTGGTGTAGATGAGGCTGGGTCTAATGTTATAGATGGTGGTGTAGATGAGGCTGGGTCTAGTCATGCTATAGATGGTGGTGTAGATGAGGCTGGGCCTAGTCATGCTATAGATGGTGGTGTAGATGAGGCTGGGTCTAGTCATGCTATAGATGGTGGTGTAGATGAGGCTGGGCCTAGTCATGCTATAGATGGTGGTGTAGATGAGGCTGGGTCTAGTCATGCTATAGATGGTGGTGTAGATGAGGCTGGGTCTAGTCATGCTATAGATGGTGGTGTAGATGAGGCTGGGTCTAGTCATGCTATAGATGGTGGTGTAGATGAGGCTGGGTCTAGTCATGCTATAGATGGTGGTGTAGATGAGGCTGGGTCTAGTCATGCTATAGATGGTGGTGTAGATGAGGCTGGGTCTAGTCATGCTATAGATGGTGGTGTAGATGAGGCTGGGTCTAGTCATGCTATAGATGGTGGTGAAGATGAGGCTGGGTCTAATGTTATAGATGGTGGTGTAGATGAGGCTGGGTCTAGTCATGCTATAGATGGTGGTGTAGATGAGACTGGGTCTAGTCATGTTATAGATGGTGGTGTAGATGAGGCTGGGTCTAGTCATGCTATAGATGGTGGTGTAGATGAGGCTGGGTCTAATGTTATAGATGGTGGTGTAGATGAGGCTGGGTCTAGTCATGCTATAGATGGTGGTGTAGATGAGGCTGGGTCTAATGCTATAGATGGTGGTGTAGATGAGGCTGGGTCTAATGCTATAGATGGTGGTGTAGATGAGGCTGGGCCTAGTCATGCTATAGATGGTGGTGTAGATGAGGCTGGGCCTAGTCATGCTATAGATGGTGGTGTAGATGAGGCTGGGCCTAGTCATGCTATAGATGGTGGTGTAGGTGAGGCTGGGCCTAGTCATGCTATAGATGGTGGTGTAGATGAGGCTGGGTCTAATGCTATAGATGGTGGTGTAGATGAGGCTGGGTCTAATGTTATAGATGGTGGTGTAGATGAGGCTGGGTCTAGTCATGCTATAGATGGTGGTGTAGATGAGGCTGGGTCTAGTCATGCTATAGATGGTGGTGTAGATGAGGCTGGGTCTAGTCATGCTATAGATGGTGGTGTAGATGAGGCTGGGTCTAGTCATGCTATAGATGGTGGTGTAGATGAGGCTGGGTCTAATGCTATAGATGGTGGTGTAGATGAGGCTGGGTCTAGTCATGCTATACATGGTGGTGTAGATGAGGCTGGGTCTAGTCATGCTATAGATGGTGGTGTAGATGAGGCTGGGTCTAGTCATGCTATAGATGGTGGTGTAGATGAGGCTGGGTCTAGTCATGCTATAGATGGTGGTGTAGATGAGGCTGGGTCTAGTCATGCTATAGATGGTGGTGTAGATGAGGCTGGGTCTAGTCATGCTATAGATGGTGGTGTAGATGAGGCTGGGTCTAGTCATGCTATAGATGGTGGTGTAGATGAGGCTGGGCCTAGTCATGCTATAGATGGTGGTGTAGGTGAGGCTGGGCCTAGTCATGCTATAGATGGTGGTGTAGATGAGGCTGGGTCTAGTCATGCTATAGATGGTGGTGTAGATGAGGCTGGGTCTAGTCATGCTATAGATGGTGGTGTAGATGAGGCTGGGTCTAGTCATGCTATAGATGGTGGTGTAGATGAGGCTGGGTCTAGTCATGCTATAGATGGTGGTGTAGATGAGGCTGGGTCTAATGCTATAGATGGTGGTGTAGATGAGGCTGGGTCTAGTCATGCTATACATGGTGGTGTAGATGAGGCTGGGTCTAGTCATGCTATAGATGGTGGTGTAGATGAGGCTGGGTCTAGTCATGCTATAGATGGTGGTGTAGATGAGGCTGGGTCTAGTCATGCTATAGATGGTGGTGTAGATGAGGCTGGGTCTAGTCATGCTATAGATGGTGGTGTAGATGAGGCTAGGGTCTAGTCATGCTATAGATGGTGGTGTAGATGAGGCTGGGTCTAATGCTATAGATGGTGGTGTAGATGAGGCTGGGTCTAGTCAGGCTATAGATGGTGGTGTAGATGAGGCTGGGTCTAGTCATGCTATAGATGGTGGTGTAGATGAGGCTGGGTCTAGTCATGCTATAGATGGTGGTGTAGATGAGGCTGGGTCTAGTCATGTTATAGATGGTGGTGTAGATGAGGCTGGGCCTAGTCATGCTATAGATGGTGGTGTAGATGAGGCTGGGTCTAGTCATGTTATAGATGGTGGTGTAGATGAGGCTGGGTCTAGTCATGCTATAGATGGTGGTGTAGATGAGGCTGGGTCTAATCAGGCTATATATGGGGGTGTAGATGAGGCTGGGTCTAGTAATGTTATAGATGGTGGTGTAGATGAGGCTGGGTCTAGTCATGTTATAGGTGGTGGTGTAGATGAGGCTGGGTCTAATTAGGCTATAGATGGGGGTGTAGATGAGGCTGGGTCTAGTAATGTTATAGATGGTGGTGTAGATGAGGCTGGGTCTAGTCATGCTATAGATGGTGGTGTAGATGAGGCTGGGTCTAATCAGGCTATAGATGGGGGTGTAGATGAGGCTGGTTCTAGTAATGTTATAGATGGTGGTGTAGATGAGGCTGGATCTAGTCATGCTATAGATGGTGGTGTAGATGAGGCTGGGTCTAGTCATGCTATAGATGGTGGTGTAGATGAGGCTGGGTCTAATCAGGCTATAGATGGTGGTGTAGATGAGGCTGGGTCTAGTCATGCTATAGATGGGGGTGTAGATGAGGCTGGGTCTAGTAATGTTATAGATGGTGGTGTAGATGAGGCTGGGTCTAGTCATGCAATAGATGGTGGTGTAAATTAGGCTGGGTCTAGTCTTGTTATAGATGGTGGTGTAGATGAGGATGGGTCTAGTCATGCTATAGATGGTGGTGTAGATGAGGCTGGGTCTAATGTTATAGATGGTGGTGTAGATGAGACTGGGTCTAGTCATGCTATAGATGGTGGTGTAGATGAGGCTGGGTCTAATGTTATAGATGGTGGTGTAGATGAGACTGGGTCTAGTAATGTTATAGATGGTGGTGTAGATGAGGCTGGGTCTAGTCATGCTATAGATGGTGGTGTAGATGAGGCTGGGTCTAGTCATGCTATATGTGGTGGTGTAGATGAGGCTGGGCCTAGTCATGCTATAGATGGTGGTGTAGATGAGGCTGGGTCTAATGCTATAGATGGTGGTGTAGATGAGGCTGGGTCTAGTCATGCTATAGATGGTGGTGTAGATGAGGCTGGGTCTAGTCATGCTATAGATGGTGGTGTAGATGAGGCTGGGTCTAGTCATGCTATAGATGGTGGTGTAGATGAGGCTGGGTCTAGTCATGCTATAGATGGTGGTGTAGATGAGGCTGGGTCTAATGCTATAGATGGTGGTGTAGATGAGGCTGGGTCTAATCAGGCTATAGATGGGGGTGTAGATGAGGCTGGGTCTAGTAATGTTATAGATGGTGGTGTAGATGAGGCTGGGTGTAGTCATGCTATAGATGGTGGTGTAGATGAGGCTTGGTCTAGTCATGCTATAGATGGTGGTGTAGATGAGGCTGGGTCTAGTCATGCTATAGATGGTGGTGTAGATGAGGCTGGGTCTAGTCATGCTATAGATGGTGGTGTAGATGAGGCTGGGCCTAGTCATGCTATAGATGGTGGTGTAGATGAGGCTGGGTCTAATGCTATAGATAGTGGTGTAGATGAGGCTGGGTCTAGTCATGTTATAGATGGGGGTGTAGATGAGGCTGGGTCTAGTAATGTTATAGATGGTGGTGTAGATGAGGCTGGGTCTAGTCATGCTATAGATGGTGGTGTAGATGAGGCTGGGCCTAGTCATGCTATAGATGGTGGTGTAGATGAGGCTGGGTCTAATCAGGCTATAGATGGTGGTGTAGATGAGGCTGGGTCTAGTCATGTTATAGATGGTGGTGTAGATGAGGCTGGGTCTAGTCATGCTATAGATGGTGGTGTAGATGAGGCTGGGCCTAGTCATGCTATAGATGGTGGTGTAGATGAGGCTGGGTCTAGTCATGCTATAGATGGTGGTGTAGATGAGGCTGGGCCTAGTCACGCTATAGATGGTGGTGTAGATGAGGCTGGGTCTAATGCTATAGATGGTGGTGTAGATGAGGCTGGGTCTAGTCATGCTATATATGGTGGTGTAGATGAGACTGGGTCTAGTCATGCTATAGATGGTGGTGTAGATGAGGCTGGGTCTAGTCATGCTATAGATGGTGGTGTAGATGAGACTGGGTCTAGTCATGCTATAGATGGTGGTGTAGATGAGGCTGGGTCTAATGCTATAGATGGTGGTGTAGATGAGGCTGGGTCTAGTCATGTTATAGATGGTGGTGTAGATGAGGCTTGGTCTAGTCATGCTATAGATGGTGGTGTAGATGAGGCTGGGTCTAGTCATGTTATAGATGGTGGTGTAGATGAGGCTGGGCCTAGTCATGCTATAGATGGTGGTGTAGATGAGGCTGGGTCTAGTCATGCTATAGATGGTGGTGTAGATGAGGCTGGGTCTAGTCATGCTATAGATGGTGGTGTAGATGAGGCTGGGTCTAGTCATGCTATAGATGGTGGTGTAGATGAGGCTGGGTCTAGTCATGCTATAGATGGTGGTGTAGATGAGGCTGGGTCTAATGCTATAGATGGTGGTGTAGATGAGGCTGGGTCTAGTCATGCTATAGGTGGTGGTGTAGATGAGGCTGGGTCTAATGCTATAGATGGTGGTGTAGATGAGGCTGGGTCTAGTCAGGTTATAGATGGTGGTGTAGATGAGGCTGGGTCTAGTCATGCTATAGATGGTGGTGTAGATGAGGCTGGGCCTAGTCATGCTATAGATGGTGGTGTAGATGAGGCTGGGTCTAATGCTATAGATGGTGGTGTAGATGAGGCTGGGTCTAGTCATGCTATAGATGGTGGTGTAGATGAGACTGGGTCTAGTCATGCTATAGATGGTGGTGTAGATGAGGCTGGGTCTAGTCATGCTATAGATGGTGGTGTAGATGAGGCTGGGTCTAGTCATGCTATAGATGGTGGTGTAGATGAGACTGGGTCTAGTCATGCTATAGATGGTGGTGTAGATGAGGCTGGGTCTAATGCTATAGATGGTGGTGTAGATGAGGCTGGGTCTAGAGGAAAAAGGGGGAGAAGAAAGGAGGTGGGAGGGGAGAGGCTGGTGTGGTCAAAGGCACCAAGGAACCTTTGCCTGGTGCTGGGGGGGGGGGGGGGGGGGGGGGGGGGGGGGCGACTAGAGAGAAAGGGCAGGTGGTCAGGATGGGAGATGGAGATGAGGAGGAGGAAGGTGAGTCTGAGGAAAAGGACGATGAGGAGGCTTTATTTTCAGACTCCTCCTCAATGGGTCCAGAGCTGACCGCCAGTCAGACGGAGGGGTCAAAGTACACAGTGAGGGAACTGTCAAGGTTCCTGAATGAGACTAAGGGGGAAAAAGTTAATCTTGAGCCTTTTTTTTGCGATCTGGGAAAGCTTGTAAGATCAGTACAACACACTATGAAAAATGAGGGGCATGGTGTCCTCTCACCCAGGAAACGGTTTTGGTTGAGGAAGTGGGTCACAACCATGTGTAAGGGTCTACCTTCAGACACTGTTTAGATGAACGTTTTCTTTCTGGCACTGGGGCTTTTTGAGCTTTGCTATTGGTCTCTTTCTTTGCTGGCTTTTCTCCCACTTCTTATGGAGACTCTTCGGGTAGGCTCGCTTAATATAAATGGCGCCAGAGATGTGGGAAAGAGGAGTGTGTTGGGTGAATATGTAAAACAAAAAAAAGTACAGGTGTTGTTTCTGCAGGAGACACATAGTGATGTGGTGAATGAAGTCGATTGGGGAATCTGGTGGAAAGGGGCAAGACTGCTGAGCCATGGGACAAATGTTAGTGCAGGAGTGGCACCGGGTCTGTCTAACAATTTGCTCCTCAAAATAGGTGTGTAGGGGTTGACTGCTTGTAGTAAAAGCAGAAATTAAAAACAGGAGTTTTGTCTTTATAAATGTGTATGCGCCTAACACAGGGAGAGAGAGGGGGCTTCTATTTGGGTGTCTTAGACAGGAACTCACACAGGTAGCGCCTGAGGAGACGCTGGTGGTCGGCGGGGACTGGAGCTGTACGATGGATTTGACGAAAGACAGAAATGGGGAGGAGCCTCATTCAGGCTCAGTGGGGGTGTTAAGGGACATCATTAATCAGTTTGACCTAGTAGATGTTTGGAGAACTAGACATCCCAACCCAAGACAGTATACATAGGTGAAGGTCTTTGGGGCTAGGGTGAGTGCAGCCAGGCTTGATCGATTGTACATGTCCAGGAATCAGAGCAATAGGCTGTTGGGCGCTACCATTCTCCCGGTGGGTTTTTCGGATCATCACCTAACCATGGCTCGGCTGTCTATTTCACCAGGGCCTCGGCAGGCATCCTATTGGAAGTGCGTACAGCCCAGTACATCACTGGGGCCAAGCTTCCTGCCATCCAGGACCTCTATACCAGGCATTGTCAGAGGAAGGCCCTAAAAATTGTCAAAGACTCCAGACACACGAATGTCTTGGTGTGTTTAGACCATGATAGTTTGTTGGTGATGTGGACACCAAGGAACTTGAAGCTCTCAACCTGTTCCACTACAGCCCCGTCGATGAGAATGGAGGCATGCTCAGTCCTCTTTTTTTTCCTGTAGTCCACAATCATCTCCTTTGTCTTGGTCACGTTGAGGGAGAGGTTGTTATCCTGGCACCACATGGCCAGGTCTCTGACCTCCTCCCTATGGGCTGTCCCATCGTTGTCGGTGATCAGGCCTACCACTGTTGTGTCGTCGGCAAACCTAATGATGGTGTTGGAGTCGTGCCTGGCCATGCAGTCATGGGTGAACAGGGAGTACAGGAGGGGACTGAGCACGCACCCCTGAGGGGCCCCCGTGTTGAGGATCAGTGTGGCAGATGTGTTGTTACCTACCCTTACCACCTGGGGGCGGCCCGTCAGGAAGTCCAGGATCCAGTTGCAGTGGGAGGTGTTTAGTCCCAGGATCCTTAGCTTAGTGATGAGCTTTGAGGGCACTATGGTGTTGAACACTGAGCTGTAGTCAATGAATAGCATTCTCACGTAGGTGTTCCTCTTGTCCAGGTGGGAAAGGGCAGTGTGGAGTGCAATAGAGATTGCATCATCTGTGGATCTGTTGGGGCGGTATGCAAATTGGAGTGGGTCTAGGGTTTTTGGATAATGGTGCTGATGTGAGCCATGACCAGCCTTTCAAAGCACTTCATGGCTACAGACGTCAGTGCTACGGGTCGGTAGTCATTTAGGCAGGTTATCTTAGTGTCCTTGGGCACGGGGACTATGGTGGTCTGCTTGAAACATGTTGGTATTACAGACTCAGTCAGTGACATGTTGAAAATGTCGGTGAAGACACTTGCCAGTTGGTCAGCACATGCTCGGAGTACACGTCCTGGTAATCCGTCTGGCCCTGCCTGCGGCCTTGTGAATGTTGACCTGCTTAAAAGTCTTACTCACATCGGCTACGGAGAGCGTGATCACATAGTCATCCGGAACAGCTGGTGCTCTCATGCATGGTTCAGTGTTGCTTCCCTCGAAGCAAGCATAGAAGTGGTTTAGCTCGTCTGGTAGGCTTGTGTCACTGGGCAGCTCGCGGCTGTGCTTCCCTTTGTAGTCTGTAATAGTTTTCAAGCCCTGCCACATCCGACGAGCGTCAGAGCCGGTGTAGTACGATTCAATCTTAGTCCTGTATTGACTCTTTGCCTGTTTGATGGTTCATCAGAGGGCATAGTGGGATTTCTTATAAGCGTTCGGATTAGAGTCCCGCTCCTTGAAAGCGGCAGCTCTACCCTTCAGCTCAGTGTGGATGTTTCCTGTAATCCATGGCTTCTGGTTGGGGTATGTTCGTACGGTCACTGTGGGGACGACATCATCGATGCACTTATTGATGAAGCCAGTGACTGATGTGGTGTACTCCTCAATGCTATCTGAAGAATCCCGGAACATGTTCCAGTCCTGTAGCTTAGCATCTGCGTCATCTGACCACTTTTTTATTAACCAAGTCACTGGTACTTCCTGCTTTAGTTTTTGCTCATAAGCAGGAATCAGGAGGATAGAGTTATGGTAAGATTTGCCAAATGGAGGGCGAGGGAGAGCTTTGTATGCGTCTCTGTGTGTGGAGTAAAGGTGGTCTAGAGTTTTTTTTCCTCTGGTTGCACATTTAACATGCTGGTAGAAATGAGGTAGAACGGATTTAAGTTTCCCTGCATTAAAGTCCCCGACCACTAGGAGCGCTGCCTCTGGATTAGCGTTTTCCTGTTTACTTATGGTCTTATACAGCTCATTGAGTGCAATCTTAATGCCAGCATTGGTTTGTGGTGGTAAATAGACAGCTATGAAAAATATAGATGAAAACTCTCTTGGTAAATAGTGTGGTCTACAGCTTATCATAAGATACTCTACCTCAGGCGAGCAAAACCTCGAGACTTCCTTAGTATTTGATTTTGTGCACCAGCTGTTGTTTACAAATATACACAGACCGCCACCCCTTGTCTTACCGGAGTCAGCCGTTCTATCCTGCCGATGTAGCGTATAGCCCGCTAGCTGTATGTTGTCCATGTCGTCATTCAGCCACGACTCGGTAAAACATAAGATATTACAGTTTTTAATGTCCCGTTGGTAGGATAAGCGTAATCGTAGGTCATCCAATTTGTTCTCCAATGATTGAAGATTGGCTAATAGGATTGATGGGAGCGGCAGTTTACTCGCTTGCCGTCGGATCCTTACAAGGCACCCCGACCTATGTCTACGATATCTCCGTCTCTTTCTCCTGCGAATGACAGGGATTTGGGCCTTGTCGGGTGTCTGTAGGATATACTTCGTGGCCGCCTCGTTGAAGAAAAATCTTCGTCCAATACGAAGTGAGTAATCGCTGTCCTGATATCCAGAAGCTCTTTTTGGTTATAAGAGACGATGGCAGAAACAATATGTACAGAATAAATTACAAATAGTGCGAAAAAACACACATAATAGTACAATTGGTTAGAGGGCTGTAAAACGGCAGCCATCTTCTCCGGCGCCATCATTCAGATCAAGAGAAGGCTTTTGATAGAGTGGACCATGAGTATCTGTTTAATGTGATGTCTGTGTTTGGGTTTGGGGAAAGGTTTTAGGCCTGTGTGAAGATGTATGCTGGGGCATCATGTATGGTCAAGGTGGGAGGGGGGCTCAGTAGGCCAGTCTGGGTGAGGCGGGGCATTAGACAAGGATGCCCTCTATCGGGGCAGTTATATACACAAGCCATTTAACCTTTTTTGGCCCTGCTACGCAGGAGACTGCAGGGTCTGTGCTGGGCAAGCAGGGGTGTGTTTACAGGCATAGCAGTGTCAGTGTATGTATGTTTCTGTGATGTCAGGATATACAGGCACTAGAGAATAGTCTGAAGGTGTACGAGGGAGCTTCGTCAGCTAAGGTAAACTGTAGCCAAGAGCAAAGCTCTGTTATGTGGGGCATGGGGGGATAGGGCCCCTCCTCTGCTTCCAGGGGGTTTGCAGTGGGGTTGTGAAGGGCTTAACATTTTGGGGGTGTATCTGGGCTCGGAGAGGTGGGTCAGGAAGAACTGGGAGGGGCTTTCACAGGCATTGGTGTCAAGACTGGCCAGGTGGAGGTGGCTCCTGTCCCAAGTGTCATATAGAGGGAGGGTGCTGATAATCAACAACCTGGTGGCATCTTCCCTGTGGCATAAACTGGCTGTCCTGCTTGCAGACCTGCAACGCAAGCTGGTGGATTTATTCTGGTCGGGCCATCACTGGCTGAGGGCGGCAGTGTTGTATATGTCCGTAAACGAAGGAGGCAGGGCCTGGTGGAACTGGAGAGCAGGGTGGCTGCATTCCGACTAAAGGCGGCGCAGAGACTACTGTACCATACTGATGTCGGCTGGAGGGACCCAGCATGCGCGCTGCTGAGGAGAGCTGGCGGATTAGGGTTGGACCGGAAGCTATTCCTCATGAGGCTGGAGAGGCTGAGTACAGCAGGTCTCTCTGATTTTTACTCTGCAGTGCTGAGGGCCTGGCAGTTGCTAAGGCCCACACGAGAAGGGCCTGGGCTGTGGATGTGGGAGGAGCCTATCTTCCACAACCCGGCCATCCTTTTGAGATCGGTTCAGTTGGCCACTCTGCAGAGGCGACTGATGGCAGCGGGATTACTAAGGCTGGGTGACCTGCGACTGCTGGGAGAGGAGGGGTGGAAAACCCCGGATGTCCTGGCACAACAAACAGGACTAACATCTCTTAGGCTGCTGGAGAGATTCCTGGGGGAAGTCCAGGAGGCACTGTCTGAGCCAGTAAGGGGGGTGTTTGAGTGGCCAAAGGGGGAGGGGCCACCAATGTTCACGCCACTGCAGGTGAGTTTGAGTGGGTGGGAGGTAAAGCCCTATACAACCTCTGTATTAAGGTAAGGAACATCAGGAGCCTAACAGGAGTGAAGGCACATCAGTGGCAGGGTGTATGTGGGGCGGAGAGTATGGTGGGTTTTAGATGGAGGGGGCTCCCAGTACCTAATCCGTCTGGCCCTGCAGCCTTGTGAATGTTGACCTGCTTAAAAGTATTACTCACATCGGTTACAGAGAGCGTGATCACATAGTCTTCCGGAACAGCTGGTTCTCTCATGCATGCTTCAGTGTTGCTTGCCTCGAAGCGAGCATAGAAGTGGTTTAGCTCATCTGGAAGCCTTGTGTCACTGGGCAGCTCGCGGCTGTGCTTCCCTTTGTAGTCTGTAATAGTTTTCAAGCCCTGCCACATCCGACGAGCGTCAGAGCTGGTGTAGTACGATTCAATCTTAGTCCTACATTGACTCTTTGCCTGTTTGATGGTTCGTCGGAGGGCATAGCGGGAATTCTTATAAGCGTCCGGGTTAGAGTCCCGCTCCTTGAAAGCGGCAGCTCTACCCTTCAGCTCAGTGTGGATGTTGCCTGTAACCCATGGCTTCTGGTTGGGGTATGTACGTACGGTCACTGTGGGGACGACATCATCGATGCACTTATTGATGAAGCCAGTGACTGATGTAGTGTACTCCTCAATGCTATCTGAAGAATCCCGGAACATGTTCCAGTCTCTGCTAGCAAAACAGTCCTGTAGCTTAGCATCTGCGTCATCTGACCACTTTTTTAATAACCGAGTCACTAGTGCTTCCTGCTTTAGTTTTTGCTTATAAGCAGGAATCAGGAGGATAGAGTTATGGTCAGATTTGCCAAATGGAGGGCGAGGGAGAGCTTTGTATGCGTCTCTGTGTGTGGAGTAAAGGTGGTCTAGAGTTTTTTTTCCTCTGGTTGCACATTTAAAATGCTGGTAGAAATTAGGTAGAACTGATTTAAGTTTCCCTGCATTAAAGTCCCCGGCCACTAAGAGCGCTGCCTCTGGATGGGCGTTTTCCTGTTTAGTTATGGTCTTATACAGCTCATTGAGTGCAATCTTAGTGCCAGCATCATTTTATGGTGGTAAATAGACAGCTATGAAAAATATAGATGAAAACTCTCTTGGTAAATAGTGTGGTCTACAGCTTATCATAAGATACTCTACCTCAGGCGAGCAAAACCTCGAGACTTCCTTAGTATTTGATTTTGTGCACCAGCTGTTGTTTACCAATATACACAGACCGCCACCCCTTGTCTTACCGGAGTCAGCCGTTCTATCCTGCCGATGTAGCGTATAGCCCGCTAGCTGTATGTTGTCCATGTCGTTGTTCAGCCACGACTCTGTAAAACATAAGATATTACAGTTTTTAATGTCCCGTTGGTAGGATAAGCGTAATCGTAGGTCATCTAATTTATTTTTGAAATGATTGAACATTGGCTAATAGGATTGATGTAAGAGGCAGTTTACTCGCTCGCCGTCGGATCCTTACGAGGCACCCCGACCTACGTCCACAATATCTCTGTCTGTTTTTCATGCGAATGACGGGGATTTGGGCCTTGTTGGGTGTCTGTAGGATATCCTTCGCGGCTGCCTCGTTGAAGAAAAAATCTTCGTCCAATACGAGGTGAGTAATCGCTGTCCTGATATCCAGAAGCTCTTTTTGGTCATAAGAGACGATGGCAGAAACATTATGTACAGAATAAATTACAAATAGTGCGAAAAAACACACATAATAGTACAATTGGTTAGAGGGCTGTAAAACGGCAGCCATCCTCTCCGGCGCCATCTTGGCTGATTTTTTTATTTATTTTTTCCATGATGTCAAGCAAAGATGCACTGAGTTTGAAGGTAGGCCTTGAAATACATCCACAGGTACACCTCCAATTGACTCAAATGATGTCAATTAGCCTATCAGAAGCTTCTAAAGCCATGACATCATTTTCTGGAATTTTCCAAGTTGTTTGCAGGCACAGTCAACTTAGTGTATGTAAACTTCTGACCCACTGGAATTGTGATACAGTGAATTATAAGTGAACTAATCTGTCTGTAAACAATTGTTGGAAAAATTACTTGTGTCATGCACAAAGTAGATGTCCTAACCGACTTGCCAAAACTATAGTTTGTTAACAAGAAATTTGTGGAGTGGTTGAAAAACGAGTTTTAATGATTCCAACCTAAGTGTATGTAAATTTCCGACTTCAACTGTATATATACTACATACAGTGATGTCTAATACATATACATATAGGGAAAAAAGTATTTGATCCCCTGCTGATTTTGTACGTTTGCCCACTGACAAAGACATGATTTTAATGGTAGGTTTATTTGAACAGTGAGAGACAGAATAACAACAACAAAAATCCAGAAAAACGCATGTCAAAAATTTTATTAATTGATTTGCATTTTAATGAGGGAAATGACCCCCTCTCAATCAGAAAGATTTCTGGCTCCCAGGTGTCTTTTATACAGGTAATGAGCTGAGATCCCCCCAATACAGTCTATACTCTACTTTCCCCAAGTAACTGTTCTTCTCTATGAAGTAACGAAATAAGTAGCTGATGCCAACGGGCTACATGGACACTGAAAAGACAATTCAATGGGGGACATATAGCATGTATGTGAACTGTTCTATGGATGTGAGTGTGTGGGAGTGTATGTGTGTGTTTGTGTATATGAATATGTGTAGGGGGCTGTGAGAGATTGGGTGTGTGGATGCGTAGGGTATATGTTGGGCGGGATTGGAAGAGAATGGATGAGTAAGTCGATGGATGGATGGGTGTAAGTGTGTCTGAGAGGTAGGGAGGGTGGGACAAGCTTGACTTAGATGGGTAAGGGTGGGCAAGGATGGAGGTTGGGTCAAGGGGGAGAAAACTGGGAGGTGGAGAGGGATGGGTTTGGCTTGGGAGAGAGAGAGAGAGAGAGAAGGAATGATTTAAAGCTGCAATATGTAACTTTTTGGGTGACCCAACAAAGGTAACATAGAAATGTGAGTTATAGATCTGACATTCTCACTGAAAGCCAGTCTAAGAAGTGGTAGATCTGTTCTATGTGCTCTATTTCTATGCTTCCCGTTCTTATGTTTAGTTTTTGCTTCTTTTGCTTTCGGTTTTGTCCACCAAACAGCTGAAAATAGAATATTTGTGGTTATGGAAAATATATTTCACAGCGGTTTAGATGGTCCAATGATTCTCTACACTATACTTGTTTGTTTTGCCACATAAACTGAAATTAGGCTAACTATTAGAATTTTAGCAACCAGGAAATGGCGGAGCGAGTTCTGCATATTGCACCTTTTAACGTAATTGTATTTATTTTTGTGACATGCAAACCCTGCTGTAAAATGAATAAGAGTTCTGGACAGATATAGTTAGTCATTATACTGTAGCTAAGATTCAATGGTGGTTATTGGTGGGAGGGGCTCTAGCCGAGGCATTGGGCGGGATGACTTCTGACCTCCCTGTCGCAACAGGGATGACCCGGTACAGATACCCATTTTCAGTGCCATAGTTGATGCGTCCATGTCTTGGCCTTCCGCCCTGGACTTCTCCATTATGGTCTGCACCTCGGGATCGTACTGTCAGACCAGTCCACGGGGAGTGAACATTTGTGACTGCTGAATGCTTGGCTGATGCAGACCGTGGCTTGCTTCTGTATCCCAACCAGGTCCGGAACAATCCTTTTCTGTAGGTGACATGGAAGTCAAACTACTGTAGTCTGATCGTTCATCTTACCAGTCTTGAACACCCAGGCCAGGGCTTAGTTGTCAGTAATGACCTCGAACTTCCTCCCTTCAAGGAAAGACAGCCACTTTTCCACCGCCCAAATGACTGCTATGCGCTCTCGCTCAGAGTAATTATTCTCAGCAGATTTCAGCAGTCTTGATCCATAGGCGATAACTCACTCACCGCCGTCAATCTCTTGTGTCAAAACAGCACCAAGTCCGATGTCATTGGAATCTGTTTGTACTTTAACGTCCAGGGAGAGGAGCACTGGAGCGGGATAGAGATTATCACTCAAAAATCCTAAGGGACAATCAGAGGGGGCATATTATTGTGGCCCTGGTGGCACAAAATAATCAAAGGTCTGACTGCACTGAGATGCTTGGGAAAAATGGTTACAACGGGGGACCAGAGTGTTTGTGTCTCAGGGGAAGAGGGTGGATCTGATCTCCATCACTTAGGACTTGACATAGGTTAATCAAATCTCAAATTTGTGTCAATTTTTGCTAAATCTTGCATGCTTTCTCAAACAGCTGTAACTGTATATGCATTCATAAATCAGGTCCTTTCTTGAGTTGGGCTCTGGGATGTAACAACCGTTGAGCATCTGAGCTTATGGTTGATTGTGGAGGAAAGGGGTTGAGTGTGTTAGAGTATGTGCGTGTGTGTTTATCCCACATCTGTTGCAAGGGGGTAAGGATGTTAGGGACAATATAGGATGAACCACAATGATTGTTTGCTAAAATAATAATTGCTTGACAAAATGTAATGTAATACAATTGCAATCCGGGTAATAGGTAACAATTCTTCGCATTAACTGCCAACATTATTATGCATATTAATTGATAATGATGGAAATTAAGATATGCAAGATATTTGAATAGATATATTTTTAAATAGCTATATATATATATATATATATATATATATATATATATATATATATATATATATATATATATATATATATATATATATTGAGGTGAGAGCATTGGAAATGCTTTTGGCGGTTGACCTACTTCTGTTTTGTGGGTGGCACTGGGTGCTGTTTTCGGAGGATGGGTCCTGGCCTCTCTGGGGGCCTTGGGATCCGGGAGGACGGGGGTGGTCTGCCGGTCACTGGGATGACAACCCAACTTGGGATGGGGAGGGGCTTTAGCGGGGGGAATAGTGGAGAATAATTGGAGGGTTACTTAGTAGCAATGCAAATATCATGGTACATCTATATGGACACTCAATCACTATGGTATTTTTTATTGGTAAATTTACAAACATATGTTATATGTATGTTATGATAAATAGATTTGAAACTTGTATCTCATTATGGTAAGTGGTGAAATAAGTATCGCCAGTTATAATTGTAATGGCTTAGCAGATACTAAGAAAAGAAGAGCAATATTTACCTGGCTCAAAGAGAAGGAATATACAGTGGGGAAAAAAAGTATTTAGTCAGCCACCAATTGTGGAAGTTCTCCCACTTAAAAAGATGAGAGAGGCCTGTAATTTTCATCATAGGTACACGTCAACTATGACAGACAAAATGAGAAAAAAAATTCCAGAAAATCACATTGTAGGATTTTTAATGAATTTATTGGCATATGATGGTGGAAAATAAGTATTTGGTCAATAACAAAAGTTTCTCAATACTTTGTTATATACCCTTTGTTGGCAATGACACAGGTCAAACGTTTTCTGTAAGTCTTTACAAGGTTTTCACACACTGTTGCTGGTATTTTGGCCCATTCCTCCATGCAGATCTCCTCTAGAGCAGTGATGTTTTGGGGCTGTCACTGGGCAACACAGACTTTCAACTCCCTCCAAAGATTTTCTATGGGGTTGAGATCTGGAGACTGGCTAGGCCACTCCAGGACCTTGAAATGCTTCTTACGAAGCCACTCCTTCGTTGCCCGGGCGGTGTGTTTGGGATCATTGTCATGCTGAAAGACCCAGCCACGTTTCATCTTCAATGCCCTTGCTGATGGAAGGAGGGTTTCACTCAAAATCTCACGATACATGGCCCCATTCATTCTTTCCTTTACACGGATCAGTCGTCCTGGTCCCTTTGCAGAAAAACAGCCCCAAAGCATGATGTTTCCAACCCCATGCTTCACAGTAGGTATGGTGTTCTTTGGATGCAACTCAGCATTCTTTGTCCTCCAAACATGACGAGTTGAGTTTTTACCAAAAAGTTATATTTTGGTTTCATCTGACCATAAGACATTCTCCCAATCCTCTTCTGGACCATCCAAATGCACTTCAGACGGGCCTGGACATGTACTGGCTTAAGCAGGGGGACACGTCTCGCACTGCAGGATTTGAGTCCCTGGCGGCGTAGTGTGTTACTGATGGTAGGCTTTGTTACTTTGGTCCCAGCTCTCTGCAGGTCATTCACTAGGTCCCCCCGTGTGGTTCTGGGATTTTTGCTCACCGTTCTTGTGATCATTTTGACCCCACGGGGTGAGATCTTGCGTGGAGCCCCAGATCGAGGGAGATTATCAGTGGTCTTGTATGTCTTCCATTTCCTAATAATTGCTCCCACAGTTGATTTCTTCAAACCAAGCTGCTTACCTATTGCAGATTCAGTCTTCCCAGCCTGGTGCAGGTCTACAATTTTGTTTTTGGTGTCCTTTGACAGCTCTTTGGTCTTGGCCATTGTGAAGTTTGGAGTGTGACTGTTTGAGGTTGTGGACAGGTGTCTTTTATACTGATAATAAGTTCAAACAGGTGCCATTAATACAGGTAACGAGTGGAGGACAGAGGAGCCTCTTAAAGAAGAAGTTACAGGTCTGTGAGAGCCGAAAATCTTGCTTGTTTGTAGGTGACCAAATACTTATTTTCCACCATAATTTGCAAATAAATTCATTAAAAATCCTACAATGTGATTTTCTGGATTTTTTTTTCTCAATTTGTCTGTCATAGTTGACGTGTACCTATGATGAAAATTACAGGCCTCTCTCATCTTTTTAAGTGGGAGAACTTGCACAATTGGTGGCTGACTAAATACTTTTTTCCCCCACTGTAATATCTATTGTTTACAGGAAACTCATTCAACAAGGACTGGGGGGGCAAAATATACTTCTCCCATGGGCAAAGTAACTCAGAAGGGGTGATGATATTAATTAACAGTAATTTCCAAATAATGATGATCCACACTTCTTTGACAATATATATAATAAATGATCAACCCTGCAAGCAATACAAGACTCTATTATTATGGTGGGAGATTATAATACTGTTTTAAATAGCTCAATGGACCGTAAAGGAAATCACACTACAAACTATCACCCTCATGCTCTTATGGAAATCATGAATGTAATGGATACATTAGAACTAGTAGATATATGGAGGCTTAAATATCCTGACCTAGTGAGATATACACTTAGGTTGGAGTCATTAAAACTTGTTTTTCAACCACTCCACAAATGTCTTGTTAACAAACTATAGTTTTGGCAAGTTGGCAAGTTGGTTAGGACATCTACTTTGTGCATGACACAAGTAATTTTTCCAACAATTGTTTACAGACAGATTATTTCACTTATAATTCACTGTATCACAATTCCAGTGGGTCAGAAGTTTACATACACTAAGTTGACTGTGCCTTTAAACAGCTTGGACAATTCCAGAAAATGATGTCATGGCTTTAGAAGCTTCTGATAGGCTAATTGTGTCACGGTTTCGGCCGAGGCTGCTCCTCCTCCTGGTTCGGCATCGGCGGTCGTCGTCCCCGGAGTACTAGCTGCCACCGATCTATGTTTCATGTTCGTTTGGTTTGTTCTTGATGTTGTACACCTGTGTCTAGTTAGTCCTCATTAGTGTTCTATTTAAGTCTCGTTGGGTGTGTCTGTGTTTGTGTGTGATTGTTCCTGTCGTATGTTTGCTTGTCGATTTCCTTATTCGCTCGGTTGAGCTTTACTCCACTGTGTTGGAGTGTTTTACGCACCTGTGTAGTGCGCCTTTTGTTTGTCGCCTACGTGCGTAGTTTCGCCTTCGGGCAAGTTTGTTCTGTTTTCCTTGTTGGATATTCCACTAAAGTCTTTTGGACTATACTTCAGTGTCCTGCGCTTGATTCCACCACTACACCCACCTACAGCATTTATGACAAATTGACATAATTTGAGTCAATTGGAGGTGTACCTGTGGATGTATTTCAAGGCCTACCTTCAAACTCAGTGCATCTTTGCTTGACATTTACATTACATTTACATATACGTCATTTAGCAGGCGCTCTTATCCAGAGCGACTTACAAATAGGTGCACTCACCTTATAGCCAGTGGGATAACCACTTTACAATGTTTTTTTTTTTTTTTTTGGGGGGGGGGGGGGGGGGGGGGGGTTGGGGTAAGGTAGAAGGATTACTTTATCCTATCCCAGGTATTCCTTAAAGAGGTGGGGTTTCAAATGTCTCCGGAAGGTGGTGAGTGACTCCGCTGTCCTGGCGTCGTGAGGGAGCTTGTTCCACCATTGGGGTACCAGAGCAGCGAACAGTTTTGACTGGGCTGAGCGGGAACTATGCTTTCGCAGAGGTAGGGGAGCCAGCAGGCCAGAGGTGGATGAACGCAGTGCCCTCGTTTCGGTGTAGGGACTGATCAGAGCCTGAAGGTACGGAGGTGCCGTTCCCCTCACAGCTCCGTAGGCAAGCACCATGGTCTTGTAGCAGATGCGAGCTTCAACTGGAAGCCAGTGGAGTGTGCGGAGGAGCGGGGTGACGTGAGAGAACTTGGGAAGGTTGAACACCAGACGGGCTGCGGCATTCTGGATTAGCTGTAGGGGTTTAATGGCACAGGCAGGGAGCCCAGCCAACAGCGAGTTGCAGTAATCCAGACGGGAGATGACAAGTGCCTGGATTAGGACCTGTGCCGCTTCCTGTGTAAGGCAGGGTCGTACTCTCCGAATGTTGTAGAGCATGAACCTACATTATCGGGTCACCGCCTTGATGTTAGCGGAGAATGACAGGGTGTTGTCCAGGGTCACGCCAAGGCTCTTCGCACTCTGGGAGGAGGACATCATGGGAAAATCAAAAGAAATCAGCCAAGATCTCAGAAAAAAAATTATAGAACTCCACGAGTGTGGTTCATCCTTGGGAGCAATTTCCAAACGTCTGAAGGTACCACGTTCATCTGTACAAACAATAGTACACAAGTATAAACACCATGGGACCACGCAGCCGTCATACCGCTCAGGAAGGAGACACGTTCTGTCTCCTAGAGATGAATGTACTTTGGTGCGAATCAATCCCAGAACAACAGCAAAGGACCTTGTGAAGATGCTGGAGGAAACCGGTACAAAAGTATCTATATCCACAGTAAAACGAGTCCTATATTTACATTTTAGTCATTTAGCAGACACTCTTATCCAGAGCGATTTACAGTTAGTGCATGCATTTTCCATACTGGCCCCACGTGGGAATCGAACCCACAACCCTGGCGTTGCAAGCGCCATGCTCTACCAACTGAGCTACAGGAAACCCATTCCATGAAGCTCCCGACGAACAGTTCTTGTGCTGACGTTGCTTCCAGAGGCAGTTTGGAACTCGGTAGTGAGTGTTGCAACCGAGGACAGACGATTTTTACGTGCTTCAGCACTCAGCGGTCCCGTTCTGTGAGCTTGTGTGGCCTACCACTTCACGGCTCAGCCGTTGTTGCTCCTAGACGTTTCACTTCACAATAACACCACTTACAGCAGCTTTAGCAGGGCAGAAATTTGACGAACTGACTTGTTGGAAAGGTGGCATCCTATGACGGTGCCACGTTGAAAGTCACTGAGCTCTTCAGTAAGGCCATTCTACTGCCAATGTTTGTCTATGGAGATTGCATGGCTGTGTGCTCGATTTTATACACCTGTCAGCAACGGGTGTGGCTGAAATAACCGAATCCACTCATTTGAAGGGGTGTCCACATACTGCTGTATATATAGTGTATAGGTTCATAAAAACCACACAAACAAAAACAATGTTACGAACAAATATATTCAATTTAATGAAAACATGAACTTATTCATGTTGAATGGACTCAAAAGTGGCAAGTTTGGTCAAAACAACAAGCATTTGACATATTTTCCCATGAATAATATGAGTAAAGCAAAACAAGATAACAAGATAACAAGATAACAAGAAAACAAGAAAACAAGATAACAACAATAACAAGACATACTTGGTTCATCTGAAATTTGTTTGACTTGCATTTGAAATTTATATTTTGGTCAACAGCTTTCCCAGCATCAGACAACTATACACATGAATGAATTTGAGTGCAGTGGTGTAATGAAAAGAGCATAGACCGTTTTCTGTGTTTTTTTTCCCAGACACAGAAAACGGTCTATCTTGAAAAGCACAGCACTTGCTTCTTATGCAAAGATATTTTCAACTGATTTTTTTATTCTTCTTTTCAGCACCAGTGACAGATGTCCAGCCAGCATCCCGCATCCTTTTCATTGCAGAGAGCTTTAATGCACTCCCAGGTGATTTCTGAATGGCAGGGCTCTGGATCTTCCTGAATATGTCCACTTTTTGATGCTGTGCTGCTGGGACACTTGGCTGCAGGCTGCTCTCGAATGGATCAGTTGCAACTGCAATGCTCAATAAATCATTATGTTCAGAGCTGTCAGACTATATCGACATAACCTGAAAGGCCGCTCAGCAAGGAAGAAGCCACTGCTCCAAAACTGCCATAAAAAAGCCAGACTACGGTTTGCAACTGCACATGGGGACAAAGATCGTACTTTTGGGAATAATGTCCTCTGGTCTGATGAAACAAAAATAGAACTGTTTGGCCATAATGACCATCGTTATGTTTGGAGGAAAAAGGGGGCAACTGTAAGCCGAAGAACACCATCCCAACCGTGAAGCACAGGGGTGGCAGCATCATGCTGTGGGGGTGCTTTGCTGCAGTAGGGACTGGTGCACTTCACAAAATAGATGGCATCATGAGGAAGGAAGATTATGTGGATATATTGAAGCAACATCTCAAGACATCAGTCAGGAAGTTAAAGCTTGGTCTCAAATGGGCCTTCAAAATGGACAATGACCCCAAGCATACTTCCAAAGTTGTGGCAAAATGGCTTAAGGACAACAAAGTCAAGGTATTGGAGTGGCCATCACAAAGCCCTGACCTCAATCCTATAGAACATTTGTAGGCAGAACTGAAAAAGCGTGTGCAAGCAAGGAGGCCTACAAACCTGACTCCATTACACCAGCTCTGTCAGGGGGAATGGGCCAGAATTCACCCAACTTACTGTGGGAAGCTTGTGGAAGGCGACCTGAAACATTTGACCCAAGTTAAACAATTTAAAGGCAATGCTACCAAATACTAATTGAGTGTATGTAAACTTCTGACCCACTGGGAATGTAATGAAATAAAAAAAAGCTGAAATAAATCATTCTCTCTACTATTTTTCTGACATTTCACATTCTTTAAATAAAGTGGTGATCCTAACTGACCTAAGGAGGGAATTTTTACTAGGATTAAATGTCAGGAATTGTGAAAAAATGAGTTTAAATCTGTTTCGCTATGGTAAGGGCGGCAGGTAGCTTAGTGGTTAAGAGCATTGTGCCAGTAACCGAAAGGTCGCTGGTTCTAATCCCCGAGCCGACTAGGTGAAAAATCTGTCTGTGTCCTTGATACACTTAACCCTAATTGCTCCTGTAAGCTCTGGATAAGAGCGTCTGCTAAATGACTAAAGAATATGTAAACTTCAGCTGTATACATAATATGACGTTTGAAATGTCTTTATTCTTTTGGAACTTCTGAGTGTAATGTTTACTGTTAATTTCCCTTTTGTTTACTATCTACTTCACTTGCTTTGGTAATGTTAACATACATTTCCCATGCCAATAAAGCCCTTCAATTGAATAGAAATTGAATTGTCTCACCCCCATGTTCAAGAATGGCCTTTTTCCCTTTATTCAGATTACAATCTCTCACTTCTAGTTATTTGAAAAGGAAATAATCTCCCAAATATCACTATTTCTAAAACAAGCCATAGAATGTTGGTTGCAATTTCAATTTAATCCTCCAGAAATTACAGAACAAATAATGCAACAAATATTGTGGTTAAACTCAAATATACAAATGGATAAAAAAAACATTATTTTTATATATATATTTTTTAAAAGGTATAATCTTCATATATTATGTCATAGGTAGGACTGGTGGAGTTATGTCGCACATGCAGCTAACAAAAACTTATGGAAATGTCTGCTCTACCCAAAATTACAACCAAATAATTGCAGCATTACAGCAAAAGAGGAAAGTGTAAGGGAGAAAGTAAGGAACTTGTCTGTCGGCCTTGCATTAAATAACATAATTGGTTAAAGAAAATGTTGATAAATAAAAAAGTATACCAGTTTCATTTAAGGACCAAAGGATTAACAGCTGTCCCATTAAGATTGCAAAATAGTTGGGAAGAGATTTTTGACGTACCGATTCCATGGCATAGTGTTTATGAACTGATACGCAAAATGACGCCAGATTCAAAACTTAGAATTTTTCAATTTTAATTATTATACTGTAGTGTATTAAGATTATGACTTTGATAAGGTTTTAAGTGGAACCTGGGAGGATGTTTATTCAGTTTCAGAGGGAGCCATTTTGTAGTGACACCCCTGTTCGTTGGAGACAGGTGATTGGACAGTAGAGGGAGCCACCCATATTTTTGTATATCTTATAAGTATAGGCTAGAGACAAAGAACGTTAGAACAGACATATTATTTTGGGACACTGTTCTCCAGACACTGCAGGTGTCTGTAAACTTATGCTGAAATCTTGTGACATGAATAAAACTTATGATCAAAGTTCAGTATAAGCGGACTCCTTTGTTTAACAGCAATAATTAGCAACATTGACTCGACACTACAAAATGGCGCCCGAACAGGGACCGGTCTGCGTCTCTCCTTTGTTCCATTCATGGGCGCCGAGCTGACTCTCGTTCCGAAGTCATGGCCAGATAAGGGTGAGTTTCCTCACCACTTTGGGCATTTGTTAGTTCGAAGGCTATTTGAGTGTGCGCTGGGGAGATGTACCGTGTAAAGTACTTGTGTGTGTTGGTGTGGCTGTTATGGCTGTTGACTAGGGGTCTGTCATAACTATTCTAAATTTGTTTGCACTGGTAAACAGCGCAAATAGGGGGGAGTGTCTATAGAGATATTTTGCTTGAATAGGAATTTAAGAACAATCGATTTGGAAGGGAATAAGGCCAAGGTATATGTATACAAATTAGGACATTGCGGATCTGGAAAGACCTCTAAACAAGGCGACCTCTATGGTGGGCCGGAAATCCTGTAACATATTAGATGGGATGGGTGAGTCCTGGGGACTGGAGACTGTGGTATATACATTCTATTGCAAGTTACTGCTCATCTTATAGCTGACGAGGTATATGTTTGATGTGACCGCTCATAGAATATCCATAACTCGTGGCAGCATAAAGTTAGGGACAAAGGAAAAGGAATTTTACGGCGCAATGTAGGTTACATGCTACATGCTACATGCTAACATGTGACCTTAGAGGGCCATTGAGATGGAATAAAGCCTCTTAAATTATGTTTGTGTGTGTAGAATTTAAGTTCTATGCTTTGTGAGCTCTGTTAAATGTTGTTTGGCTATGAGGAGAAAACGGAGTTACAGCGGGACTGTTAACTTTCTGTTTGGCTTGGGGAGAGAGCTGCTTGAGGGCTCCGTCCACGCTGAAATCGTATTGGTGAATGAACTGCGCATGCGTGTGATTTTATGACTTTAGAGTTAAGTAGGGAGAATATGCCACTGCCTACACTGGGTGCTGGGAGACGCAGACTCAGAAGCAGACAAAGAGAGATTTGAACACTAATGGAATGTTCTGGTTGTTACATCGGCTGTTTGACGATGAAACTGTTTTCTTAAGACATATTGAATTGATAAATGAGAGAGATATGTTGACGGATTAAAAATAAAAATAATTAAATAATTAAATAAAATAAAAATGTTATTGAGCTATTTATGCGATTCCTGAGTTAATTCTTAGCGCAAATGTGACTGGAGGAATATTGAATGGTTGAAGTAACTCAGTGACTGCATAAACTACTAAATTATTGTCTGTTTCTTTGTTCTTTTGTCATATGAGAGACGATAAGAGGAACGAGGAGAGAGAGAGAAAGAGAGGAAGTGCTGACGTGTACATCACGCGACAGGTGTGACGCGACAGAGGATCGAGTCAAATATCAGGCTAGTGCTGTTCTGTTTACAAAGTCTTCCCCTACAGGATATTTGATGTTATGACAATTTGACAAAGACTTGGCAAAAGACTGATCAATTGAAGTAATTGCATTTTGGAGTTTTTGTGCATGAGTGAGTTTAATTACAGTTGTGTTGGGAATCGAGTACTGACATTATTCTGTAAGATTAAGATAATTGGGTGCTTACTAAGCAATGGGGTTTATGAGTACTGTAGTGTTGCTGGATTATAGGTGTTTTCTCTTTGGATTGCTCTGAAGTTGTCTACTTTCCTATACTTTTCCTTATTGAAGGTGGTAAGATAGCCACTAATTGATAAATTAGTAAAATAGGAAATATAAATAAAAAATTATTTTTGATTATTCATAAATTTATTGATTGTTTAATTGGGAGGAAAAAATGTATGTATTAATACATTTTTTGAATATTCATATTTTTATTGATTAATTTTTATTATTTAGGAAGGATTTTTTTTTTTAGTTTATATTAATAATTAAAGGGAGGACACTATAAGCTATATATTCTAAAATAATAAAAAATAATTCACATTAAAGGAATATAAAAGAGTTGTTACAATGGGGAAAAAGGATATCAGGACTATGAAGGTAATTACACCTGTTGATATAGTAAAAAATAGTAATCCTTTAGTTAATGGTATTGCAAGGTTATCCAGCAAATGGAACAAACGTTGGCCTGACATTGAACAACCATGGCCAGTGGAAGGGACTCTTAACCATGACGTCATCAACATCATGAAAGTGCTTCTGTCAATTTACAAGGCAGATCAGAAGAAGGGGAAAAAAAGGGAACAACGTAAAGAAAAGAGACAAAGAGAGCTGGGTGTTCTTAAGCTGTTTGAAGATGAAGGACAAAAACTGATGAAAGATACCAACGATAAGAGAAACAAAGGTATAGAGAAAATGCTAAAGGAAGAGAAGGCGACAGAAAAACTAAGGGCAGAAGTTAGTACACCTTTCTCACATATGGATTCAGCAAAAAGACCCCCACCTTATGAGAAAGAAGTAGAGCTTAAGGACGTCTATCCTCAGCTTCCGGTGATCATTCAGGAGGGTGATTATTGCAACAGAGATGAAGATGAACGAATAATAGAGAGAGGACAAGCAGAAACGACCATAAAAATGAATCCAAACTCCAGAGGTAAGAAAAAACCGAGATGTCTGGAAACTAAGAGAAGAATGAGGTTCGGAAAGATGAAGACAAAGATGAAGACTTGGAGATTAAAGGTGCTTCATATTCAAGATGATTTTATCCAACAATGATTAGCAAAGAAGAAATAGAAAGAGATATAGACCGATGCGTATCATGCCTGGATAAAGCGAATAGTTTAGAAGAAGTAACACAACTGGAGGAACAACTCAAGAAGCTGAAGATACAGAAGAAGAAACTGCTGAGAAAAGGATCCCAAGAATTGGAGGAGAAGAATACATTGAGGCCAAGGAAAGAGAGAAAAGTAAGAAGATGATGGAAGATGATATTTCGAGGACAGAACTTAGAATATAACCTTTTGAAG
This sequence comes from Coregonus ussuriensis, assembly GCA_031479575.1. Lineage (NCBI taxonomy): Eukaryota > Metazoa > Chordata > Actinopteri > Salmoniformes > Salmonidae > Coregonus > Coregonus ussuriensis. Next base: position 696,059 of record CM062489.1, read on the forward strand.
AATACTGATATGTCAACAACAAGAAAGAGCAGGACAAAGAAACTCTCAGAAAACTTGATCAAATACAACTGGGGGGGAAGAAGAAGAAGAAGGTGGAGAAGAAGAAGGAGAAGAAAAGCTTTGGTTATGAAGAATCAGGGTGAACCAAATCAACAATCACTGCTATAGCTTCAACTGAACAAGGTCAAATGCAATTGTACCAGCCACAACAAGTGGTATAAGTTGTTCCATATCCATAGATAGTTTCTGGAAAGAGGGAATTTCTGAGGAAGATAAAGGAGCTAGTGAAGATCACCTGTTCTCCAGGTGAACCCTTAAAGGAGCAAGGATTCTAGAGTGCCTAGAAGATCCGAAGGGGGGTGTCAGCTGATAGCACCGATTAGGGAGAAGAAAATATCCAACAATTGAAGTGAAAATAAAAAGGACTAGGAGAAGTGATAGTGGAAAAGCTTTTATCTGTGTTGAGCCTAAAGAGGTTACACATTTCACTATGTAAAATTAACTAATTAGGATAGGGATTTGAGGGAGTAAAACAGTTGATTACTCTTAAGGAACCAATTGAGCTCTGCTATAAAAATCAAAGAGAAATTAAAATACACATACTGGTATCAGAACATATACCTATTGCATTGTTGGGAAGAGATGCATTGTGTAAATTGAACTGTACAATAAGATGTACACTAGACGGCTGTCTGGTAGAAGATTATAAAGGAGTAGGGTTCTTATGACAATCTATTAGACTGCCTATTAGACAATCTGTCTGAAAAATAAAGTAAAAAGGGGTGACTGTTATTCTTGGTTACATTCCTACACCAGGAGATTTCAAACTAGGCTAGAATATGTTTAATCGTTTGCCAAGTCTGTGTGTAAAGAAGTCAGAAGCAGGTGGGGATTACCCGATCACATATTCAAAAAATTGGTGGTAAAGGGATTTTGTGAATAAATCAGTGGAATGGGTTTTTAAAAGTTAGGAGAAAAGATTAGATTAAAAAAGTTAGGAAAACTAGGGTTGAAGGAACTCTAGGACAGTAAGCTAAGTTTCAATGTTAGTTAGTAGTAAGAGAGAGAACTAGTGGTGATAGATGGATACAAGTAAGGAGTTCAAAGTCTTAGGGAGAATGGATGAAGTAACAACAAGGACATTAACACTTCAGCATATTAAAACAACAGTGAGAAGCAATTCAACTCTTTCAACATTGATAGTTATTGAAGCCATCAATATATCACATTTGATTACAAGGGAGCCAATAGCTCCAGCACCAATTTTAGAGGAATTTCATAGTCTGGGAAGCCTACCATTGGAGGATAAGTCTAAGAGAGAAGTGGGGATTTTTCCAGGGTATGGTGTAATATTTTGGAAGATAACAAACATAGATAATATTACCTATACTTTGCAGGGTTTTGCAAATGAAACGATAAGAGGGTTTAACCTTCTGTCGAATACTCAAAGAAGTCACAGACTGACGCTGTTAAAACATGATATGGCTCTTGACTATATTCTAGCAAAACAAGGTGGCTTATGTTTGGCTATGACTTTGACGGGGGATGATTGTTATACTTTGATTCCAGATAGTTCTGATAATATCACTAGTGTTATAGATGCATTGAAGAATATAAGGGATGCATTTGGTAGATCTGAAGGAGCTGGATGGTCAGCGAAGTCTTGGTTGCAAGATCAGTTAGGCCCAGTGAGAGCAGTGATGGTTCAGATTTTAGTAGCAGCTTTGATAGCACTGTGTGTGATGTTTTGCTTTTGTAATTTGTTACTGACCTTTGCGAAAGCTATGATATTGAGATGGGTTGGAGTTGTGATGCCTGGAGACAACTCTCAGATGCCGTTGTTGACTGTTCCTGATCTGGATGAAGAGGGACAAGTGGGACTGGATGGAGTATTGATGGATAAATATCCTTTTTGATTATTTGATCATTTTTCAAATGTTTTTCAATATTAGTGTGATTTTAGTATGTTGTTATGAATCAAAGGGGGGAAATAGGATAATGTGATTCATATATCATTTTATATCATTTTTTAAATATTCTTAGTTGATATTGATGTTTTAATTTGAAAGTGTTGTTTTGCAAAAGATACTGTTTGGTCTTTTATTTTCTTCCAGAAGCATTTGGGGGAATATGTAGAGATTGAAATACTCAAACAGGGACAATATGAAGGGACAATATGAAAGGAGAATATGAAGGGACTGGAGGAGATGGAACAAGGAAGGTGTGGAAATGTTCCAATTCCATCATCGAAGATGCATTGGAAGTCGAGACTGCTGAGGAGATGAAGTGTAGTGGACTACATTCCAGTGTCTGCAATGAAATATAGACATATTTGCATGTGTAATACATAATTTGTGTCATATTCTTTCTGTATTAATTTTTGTAGAATGATATTTGATGTTATTGGATACATGTGGGGATCTTAGATGGTTTTTGTTTATTTCGTGAATGCTTAGGGACATGGAGTCTAGGCAGGGATAGAGATCCACCGTGGGGTCCGATGGGTCGACCAGCCTTAGTGTGGACATTTTTTGGATAGTATTTTGTTTGCAGGGGCTTACATGTGTATTTGATTGCATCATAGTTTCAAATGCATTGATAAAAGATTTATGAATTGATCTGGAGTACCTAGGTGGTTGCCTGGGGCAGAGGGGCCGTGAGAGAATTTTACTGTCTTGATTGATGGATGGATATTTGGAAAGAAGGCTGCCAGACAGGTTTTTCGCTCTCACACTCCATAAAGATTTTTTCATATTTCATAGTGATTTATTCACACTTCATAAAGATTTGTTCATATTTCATAGAAAGGTATTTACACTCCAGAGAAAAGTGGTTTGGGTTTATTGTTAAAGATACTCAATAAGATAAATTGTTACTTGTCATAATCCTATTCTGTTTGTTTTCGAGACTTTTAGTTAGTCTCGAAGGGGGGAATGTAGTGTATTAAGATTATGACTTTGATAAGGTTTTAAGTGGAACCTGGGAGGATGTTTATTCAGTTTCAGAGGGAGCCATTTTGTAGTGACACCCCTGTTCGTTGGAGACAGGTGATTGGACAGTAGAGGGAGCCACCCATATTTTTGTATATCTTATAAGTATAGGCTAGAGACAAAGAACGTTGGAACAGACATATTATTTTGGGACACTGTTCTCCAGACACTGCAGGCGTCTGTAAACTTATGCTGAAATCTTGTGACATGAATAAAACTTATGATCAAAGTTCAGTATAAGCGGACTCCTTTGTTTAACAGCATTATTAGCAACATTTGACTCGACACTACAATACAAAATTCTTGCTACCAGTAGAATGTTATTTATATGGGGGATACAATCTTCCCAGCTCTGCAGATTTTGCTGCGAAGAGACAGAATCATTAGATCATTTGTTTTGGTACTGTCCATTTGTAGCTTGTTTTTGGTCACAGGTCCAGGAATGGCTAAAGGATTGCAATATTTACCTGGAGCTAACCCTGCAGATAGCACTACTGGGTGATCTGAAAAATCATAGTCAATCGATCAATAATATAATAATACTTTTAGCAAAAATGTTTATTTTCAATTTACAATCTGTAGAAACAATGAGAATAGAAAGGTTCAGTACTTTTGTAAAACATCACAGTACAGTTGAAATATATATGGCAAATAGAAATCCAATATGGATGGTGTTAAGAGATAGATGTGAGGTGTTGAATGGAGTGGAAGGATGGAACTAACAACAACTAATAACAAAAAGATAACTATTGTAAAGCATACTGTGTCCATAAGAAGTATATACTGTAGGTTATAGGTTGAGAGCTTTTGTGAAGGAGCACAGTTAGAAAGATATGGCATATAGAAGCAAACCGGATTGACATCATGAAAATGATCGGAGAGTTTGAGGGTAGAGGAAGTTCAGGAGTAAAAACAAACAAAATATAATTATTGTAAAATTGACTGTGTCCATAAGGTGTATATAGTATGTATAAGATGGAAGTAGAGGCCTAAGCATTGTTGTTCACTAGTTTACTCCAATTAGGGAAGGGGTGGTGGGGTTGGAAAGTAATAAAGGGAAATACATATTTTAAAAGGATATGTGTATATATATGTACAGTGAGGGAAAAAAGTATTTGATCCCCTGCTGATTATGTATGTTTGCCCACTGACAAAGACATGATCAGTCTATAATTTTAATGGTAGGTTTATTTGAACAGTGAGAGACAGAATAACAAAACAAAAATCCAGAAAAATGCATATCAAAAATGTAATAAATTGATTTACATTTTAATGAGGGAAATAAGTATTTGACCCCTCTGCAAAACATGACTTAGTACTTGGTGGCAAAACCCTTGTTGTTAATCACAGAGGACAGACATTTCTTGTAGTTGGCTACCAGGTTTGCCCACATCTCAGGAGGGATTTTGTCCCACTCCTCTTTGCAGATCTTCTCCAAGTCATTAAGGTTTCGAGGCTGACGTTTGGCAACTAAAACCTTCAGCTCCCTCCACAGATTTTCTATGGGATTAAGGTCTGGAGACTGGCTAGGCCACTCCAGGACCTTAATGTGCTTCTTCTTGAGCCACTCCTTTGTTGCCTTGGCTGTGTGTTTTGGGTCATTGTCATGCTGGAATATCCATCCACGACCCATTTTCAATGCCCTGGCTGAGGGAAGGAGGTTCTCACCCAAGATTTGACGGTACATGGCGCCGTCCATCGTCCCTTTGATGCGGTGAAGTTGTCCTGTCCCCTTAGCAGAAAAACACCCCCAAAGCATATAATGTTTCCACCTCCATGTTTGACAGTGGGGATGGTGTTCTTGGGGTCATAGGCAGCATTACTCCTCCTCCAAACACGGCGAGTTGAGTTGATGCCAAAGAGCTCGATTTCGGTCTCATCTGACCACAACACTTTCACCCAGTTCTCCTCTGAATCATTCAGATGTTCATTGGCAAACTTCAGACGGGCCTGTATATGTGCTTTCTTGAGCAGGGGGACCTTGCGGGCGCTGAAGGATTTCAGTCCTTCACGGCGTAGTGTGTTACCAATGATTTTCTTGGTGACTATGTTCCCAGCTGCCTTGAGATCATTGACAAGATCCTCCCGTGTAGTTCTGGGCTGATTCCTCACCGTTCTCATGATCATTGCAACTCCACAAGGTGAGATCTTGCATGGAGCCCCAGGCCGAGGGAGATTGACAGTTATTTTGTGTTTCTTCCATTTGCGAATAATCGCACCAACTGTTGTCACCTTCTCACCAAGCTGCTTGGCGATGGTCTTGTAACCCATTCCAGCCTTGTGTAGGTCTACAATCTTGTCCCTGACATCCTTGGAGAGCTCTTTAGTCTTGGCCATGGTGGAGAGTTTGGAATCTGATTGACTCTCACTGTTCAAATACACCTACCATTAAAATGATAGACTGATCATGTCTTTGTCAGTGGGCAAACGTACAAAATCAGCAGGGGATCAAATACTTTTTTCCCTCACTGTATGTATATGTATGTACAGTGGGAAGAACAAGTATTTGATACACTGCCGATTTTGCAGGTTTTCCTACTTACAAAGCATGTAGAGGTCTGTAATTTTTATCATAGGTACACTTCAACTGTGAGAGACGGAATCTAAAACAAAAATCCAGAAAATCACATTGTATGATTTTAAAGTAATTAATTTGCCTTTTATTGCATGACATAAGTATTTGATACATCAGAAAAGCAGAACTTAATGTTTGGTACAGAAACCTTTGTTTACAATTACAGAGATCATACGTTTCCTGTAGGTCTTGACCAGGTTTGCACACACTGCAGCAGGGATTTTGGCCCACTCCTCCATACAGACCTTCTCCAGATCCTTCAGGTTTTGGGGCTGTCGCTGGGCAATACGGACTTTCAGCTCCCTCCAAAGATTCTCTATTGGGTTCAGGTCTGGAGACTGGCTAGGCCACTCCAGGACCTTGAGATGCTTCTTACGGAGCCACTCCTTAGTTGCCCTGGCTGTGTGTTTTGGGTCGTTGTCATGCTGGAAGACCCAGCCACGACCCATCTTCATTGCTCTCACTGAGGGAAGGAGGTTGTTGGCCAAGATCTCGCGATACATGGCCCCATCCACCCTCCCCTCAATACGGTGCAGTCGTCCTGTCCCCTTTGTGTTAGGCCTACTGCTGCTAGGTAGCTCTCTCTCTGCTCTCCTCCTCCCCTCTGTCTGTCCTTGATTGCAGGAGTGAAGTCTGGTGTGCAGGAGTCAGGGTTCCAGCTGCAGCTCATTCACCATAATCACCTCAGCCTTTAAGACCCGGTCAAACTTACCACTCATCGTCAGATCATAGTCAAGACGACCATGTTAGTCTCGCTGCCGACTCAACCTGTTTGTTTCGCTCTTTGTGTTTTTGGCCTGTTCTATTTACTTTTCTCCTGTGCCACAGATTATTGGAACCTGACTCCTGCCTCCGCTTCACTCCTGCCACCACCATCCTGCTCTCCACTACCGGACCTCCCTTTTGGACTCACCACGGACACTAGGACATTACGGTACCACACCTGCCCTGACCTGGATCTGTTACCCTCCCTGTAACCTGGACTTGCTCTTCCCCTATTATTGGAAACCTGGACTAATTGAACATTGTAAATAAACCTGTTAAACCTTCTCTGGCTTGGTGTAGTTGTCTGCATTTGGGTTCAAATCCAGTTAAATCATGACAGTATGATCTGACCAACATGAACCCAGCAGGCATTAGCTCGGATACCACCCCAGAGTGCACTCAAATTCGGACTGCCATAGCCAATCAGGGCATTTTACTTGGCCAACATGATACCCTGTTTAAGACTATTGCTGAGAACAGTCAGGTGCTGCTTAATCAGGTTCAATTACTCACCAATCAAGTGTCTGCCCTTTCTACCCAAGTTAATAATGCACCCCTCGGGCATGGCATACAAACTGCTCCTTCTCCTGCTCCACCTGGTTTTCCTACCCCTTCAACCCAGATCAGAGAGCCTTTTGTACCTGCTCCAGAGCGCTATGACGGGAACATGGGAACCTGTGGCGATTTTTTGACTCAATGCTCGTTAGTGTTTGAACAACAGCCCCTCACCTACGCCTCAGAAAGAGCCCGTATTGCCTACCTTATCAACTCTACTAGCGGTTCCGCTCGTGCCTGGGGATCCGCGGTCTGGGAGAGTCAGTCGGACATTTGCAACGCTTACGTTGCCTTCACCACTGAGATGAGGAAGGTTTTTGACCACCCCGTACGGGGCAAGGAGGCTGCTAAACGGTTGTTTTCTCTTCGGCAGGGGGCTCGCAGTGTGGCGGAGATGGCAGTGGAGTTTCGGACTTTAGCGGCAGTGAGTGGTTGGAATGACGAGGCATTACAAGGAGTGTTCATCAATGCTTTGTCTGAGACTTTAAAAGATGAATTGGTGTCATATGATGAATCGCCTACGCTGGATAATCTTATTTCACTCACTATCAGGTTGGATAATCGGATTCGGGAGCGCCGCCGGGAGAGGAGTGTTAGTTCCAAGCAACCTGTCTGTCGTCAACAAACTCCTCCCCGCATCTTCCCTGCAGAGAAAGCCGTGTCTTCCCGAGTCGATACGAGGAGCACTGAACCCGAAGCCATGGAGGTGGGTCGTGCACGGTTGTCCTCAGAGGAGCGTGCACGTCGTATTCAGGCTCGGGTCTGCCTGTATTGTGGAGAAGCTGATCATTTCGTTCCTTCCTGCCCAGTTCGTCCGGGAAAAGGGCCGGCTCATCATTATTGGGAGAAGTTTTGGTGAGCCGAGCAGCGGATTCTTCCTCTTCTCCCCGCATTCTGCTCCAGGCATCCCTCCAGTGGCAGTCCCAGAATTTCTCTGTTAGTGCGCTGGTTGACTCTGGTGCCGACAAAAGCTTTTTGGATAGAGAGTGGGCTCAACAAATGGATTTGGAGACTGTTCCTATGGACTGTCCGCTGCAGGCTAAGGGTCTAAATGGACAATTGTTGACCCGTATTACCCATCAGACTGTTCCTGTTTGTCTCAGAGTGTCGGGAAATCATCAGGAGAACATTCAATTCCATATAATCGACTGCCCACAGACCCCCCTGGTCCTTGGTATCCCCTGGCTCATAAGACACAATCCACACATTGATTGGGTGACAGGTAGAATTGTTTCATGGAGCACATTTTGTCATGTGAATTGTTTGTGTTCTGCTCAGACCCCTGCCAGCACTGTGCCTCAACCTCCACTGGAGTCCATGGATCTTTCTGCTGTCCCTGACGTGTATCATGACCTGGCATCCGTTTTCTGCAAACACAGAGCTACTTCTCTTCCTCCTCACCGGCCTTACGACTGCGCCATTGACCTCCAGCCAGGAGCCCCGCTCCCCAGCAGTCGCCTGTACAATCTCTCCCGCCCGGAGACGGAGGCTATGGAGAACTACATTCGGGACTCCTTGGCGGCAGGTATTATTCGTCCTTCCTCGTCACCTGTAGGAGCGGGATTCTTTTTTGTTGCTAAGAAGGATAAGACCCTCAGACCCTGTATTGATTTCCGTGGACTTAACAACATCACCATTAAGAACAAATATTCTCTGCCATTAATTAATTCTGCTTTTCCCCTCCTTCATGGTGCAACTATCTTTACCAAACTGGATCTACGAAATGCGTATCACCTGGTGCGCATTCGTAAAGGTGATGAATGGAAGACTGCCTTCAACACACCCTTGGGACATTTTGAGTATCTAGTTATGCCTTTTGGGTTGTCCAATGCCCCTGCTGTTTTTCAGGCACTAGTCAATGATGTCCTTCGGGACATGTTGAATCGGTTTGTTTTTGTCTATCTGGATGATATCTTGATTTTCTCAGAGTCCTCCCAGGAACATGAACTGCATGTGCGCCAGGTGTTGCAAAGGTTGTTGGAGAACAAACTGTTTGTGAAGATGGAGAAATGTGAATTTCATGTGTCTGAGACCTCTTTTTTGGGTTACACCATAGCTCAGGGGGAGTTGCGGATGGACCCAGCTAAGATCTCTGCTGTCACGGACTGGCCAGCCCCCTCCACCCGCAAACAACTTCAACGATTCCTGGGGTTTGCGAACTTCTATAGGAGGTTCATCAAGGACTACAGCCGCATTGCGGCGCTACTCACCGCTCTCACCTCCATCTCACGACCGTTCACTTGGAATGAAGGGGCCGAATCAGCGTTCGAAGAACTGAAACATCGCTTCGCCTCGGCTCCCATTCTGATGCAGCCGGACCCCGACCGCCAGTTTGTCGTGGAGGTGGATGCATCCGACACTGGGGTAGGTGCGGTGTTGTCACAACATTCTCCTGAAGATAACAAACTGCATCCCTGTGCTTTTCTCTCAATGAAACTTTCTCAGGCAGAGAGGAATTATGATGTTGGCAATCGTGAACTGCTCGCCGTTAAGATGGCTCTCGAGGAGTGGCGACATTGGTTGGAGGGGGCGGAACAACCCTTCATCGTTTGGACGGATCATAAGAATCTGGCTTACCTCCAGTCAGCGAAGCAGCTCAACCCCCGTCAAGCCAGGTGGGAACTATTTTTTGGGAGATTAAATTTTTCTCTGTCTTACCGTCCTGGGTCACGCAACGTCAAGCCTGATGCCCTGTCTCGTGTTCATTCGGCTGTTGATACTGGTAGTAACCCTGAACCCATCTTGCCTCCTACCTGCAGTATTGCGGCCATCACATGTGACATCGAAGGGATTGTTAGACAGGCTCAACATCATCAAGCTGACCCTGGGAGGGGTCCTCCTAACCGGTTGTTTGTCCCTGAGTCTGCTCGCTCCCAGGTACTTCAGTGGGCTCACTCGTCTCCCCTTACCTGTCACCCTGGAGTTTCGCGGACCCTTGACTTTGTGCGACGGAAGTTCTGGTGGCCCACGATGGAGGGGGACACTCGAGCCTTCATTGCTGCTTGTACGGTATGTGCACGAAGTAAGAACTCCACCCAGGCCAGCGCTGGTCATCTACGACCTCTACCTATACCCAGCCGGCCCTGGTCGCACATTGCTATGGATTTTGTCACTGGACTTCCCCCCTCGTCTGGAAAGACTGTCATTCTTACTGTGATTGATCGTTTTTCTAAGTTCGCTCATTTTTTGGCCCTACCTAAACTGCCCACTGCCAGAGAGACGGCTGATATTTTGGTTGAACATGTGTTCCGCTCTCATGGTCTACCCACGGATATTGTCTCTGACAGGGGTCCCCAGTTTGTCTCCCAGGTGTGGAAAGCTTTCTGTAAAGCTTTGGGCATCACATCCAGCCTGTCCTCTGGATATCACCCCCAGACCAACGGGCAAGCCGAGAGAGCGAACCAGGAGATGGAGACCGCTCTCCGCTGTGTCACAGGGTCTAACCCTGGGTCATGGAGCTCCATGCTCCCCTAGGTGGAATATGCTCATAACACCTTGACTAACGCTTCCTCTGGTTTGTCTCCCTTTCTGTGTGCTCTGGGTTATCAACCTCCCCTGTTCCCTTCTCAAGAGAGGGAACTGGCGGTACCCTTGGTGCAGTCCCACATGCGCCGCTGCTTCAAGGTCTGGAGGAAGGCCAGGGTAGCTCTGTCCCGAGCTTCGGCGTACATGCAGAGGCAAGCCAACCGTCACCGGTCCCAGGCTCCCGGTTACTCTCCTGGTCAAGAGGTATGGCTTAAGTCACGTGACCTTCCATTGAAAGTGGAGTCTAAGAAGATGGCGCCTCGTTTTATAGGACCGTTCAAGATACTGTCTATTGTTAACCCCTGCGCGGTTAAGCTACAGCTTCCTGCCTCCCTACGGGTTCATTCCACCTTTCATGTTTCCCAGATTAAGCCTGTGTCGGTTAGCCCTCTGTGCCCGCCCTCTCGTCCCCCTCCTCCGCCCAGGATCGTGGGTGGGGGTCCGGTCTACACTGTCCGGCGACTTCTGGATGTTCGCCGCCGGGGTCGTGGTTTCCAGTACCTGGTGGATTGGGAGGGTTATGGTCCTGAGGAACGTTCCTGGGTGCCCAGGAGCTTCATTGTAGATCCTGCTCTAGTCCGAGAGTTTCATAGGTTACATCCCGATAAACCCTGTCGGCCGCCAGGTGGCGTCCGTAGAGGGGGGGGGGTACTGTTAGGCCTACTGCTGCTAGGTAGCTCTCTCTCTGCTCTCCTCCTCCCCTCTGTCTGTCCTTGATTGCAGGAGTGAAGTCTGGTGTGCGGGAGTCAGGGTTCCAGCTGCAGCTCATTCACCATAATCACCTCAGCCTTTAAGACCCGGTCAAACTTACCACTCATCGTCAGATCATAGTCAAGACGACCATGTTAGTCTCGCTGCCGACTCAACCTGTTTGTTTCGCTCTTTGTGTTTTTGGCCTGTTCTATTTACTTTTCTCCTGTGCCACAGATTGTTGGAACCTGACTCCTGCCTCCGCTTCACTCCTGCCACCACCATCCTGCTCTCCACTACCGGACCTCCCTTTTGGACTCACCACGGACACTAGGACATTACGGTACCACACCTGCCCTGACCTGGATCTGTTACCCTCCCTGTAACCTGGACTTGCTCTTCCCCTATTATTGGAAACCTGGACTAATTGAACATTGTAAATAAACCTGTTAAACCTTCTCTGGCTTGGTGTAGTTGTCTGCATTTGGGTTCAAATCCAGTTAAATCATGAGCAGGGGGACCTTGCGTGCGCTGCAGGATTTTAATCCATGACGGCGTAGTGTGTTACGAATGGTTTTCTTTGAGACTGTGGTCCCTGCTCTCTTCAGGTCATTGACCAGGTCCTGCCGTGTAGTTCTGGGCTGATCCCTCACCTTCCTCATGATCATTGATGCCCCACGAGGTGAGATCTTGCATGGAGCCACAGACCGAGGGTGATTGACCGTCATCTTGAACTTCTTCCATTTTCTAATAATTGCGCCAACAGTTGTTGCCTTCTCACCAAGCTGCTTGCCTATTGTCCTGTAGCCCATCCCAGCCTTGTGCAGGTCTACAATTTTATCCCTGATGTCCTTACACAGCTCTCTGGTCTTGGCCATTGTGGAGAGGTTGGAGTCTGTTTGATTGAGTGTGTGGACAGGTGTCTTTTATACAGGTAACGAGTTCAAACAGGTGCAGTTAATACAGGTAATGAGTGGAGAACAGGAGGGCTTCTTTAAGAAAAACTAACAGGTCTGTGAGAGCCGGAATTCTTACTGGTTGGTAGTTGATCAAATACTTATGTCATACAATAAAATGCTAATTAATTTCTTAAAAATCATACAATGTGATTTTCTGGATTTTTGTTTTAGATTCCGTCTCTCACAGTTGAAGTGTACCTATGATAAAAATTACAGACCTCTACAGTGGGGAAAAAAAGTATTTAGTCAGCCACCAATTGTGCAAGTTCTCCCACTTAAAAAGATGAGAGAGGCCTGTAATTTTCATCATAGGTACACGTCAACTATGACAGACAAATTGAGAAAATAAAATCCAGAAAATCACATTGTAGGATTTTTAATGAATTTATTTGCAAATTATGGTGGAAAATAAGTATTTGGTCACCTACAAACAAGCAAGATTTCTGGCTCTCACAGACCTGTAACTTCTTCTTTAAGAGGCTCCTCTGTCCTCCACTCGTTACCTGTATTAATGGCACCTGTTTGAACTTGTTATCAGTATAAAAGACACCTGTCCACAACCTCAAACAGTCACACTCCAAACTCCACTATGGCCAAGACCAAAGAGCTGTCAAAGGACACCAGAAACAAAATTGTAGACCTGCACCAGGCTGGGAAGACTGAATCTGCAATAGGTAAGCAGCTTGGTTTGAAGAAATCAACTGTGGGAGCAATTATTAGGAAATGGAAGACATACAAGACCACTGATAATCTCCCTCGATCTGGGGCTCCACGCAAGATCTCACCCCGTGGGGTCAAAATGATCACAAGAACGGTGAGCAAAAATCCCAGAACCACACGGGGGGACCTAGTGAATGACCTGCAGAGAGCTGGGACCAAAGTAACAAAGCCTACCATCAGTAACACACTATGCCGCCAGGGACTCAAATCCTGCAGTGCAGACGTGTCCCCCTGCTTAAGCCAGTACATGTCCAGGCCCGTCTGAAGTTTGCTAGAGTGCATTTGGATGATCCAGAGGAGGATTGGGAGAATGTCATATGGTCAGATGAAACTAAAATATAACTTTTTGGTAAAAACTCAACTCGTCGTGTTTGGAGGACAAAGAATGCTGAGTTGCATCCAAAGAACACCATACCTACTGTGAAGCATGGGGGTGGAAACATCATGCTTTGGGGCTGTTGTTCTGCAAAGGGACCAGGACGACTGATCTGTGTAAAGGAAATATTGAATGGGACCATGTATCATGAGATTTTGAGTGAAAACCTCCTTCCATCAGCAAGGGCATTGAAGATGAAACGTGGCTGGGTCTTTCAGCATGACAATGATCCCAAACACACCGCCCGGGCAACGAAGGAGTGGCTTCGTAAGAAGCATTTCAAGGTCCTGGAGTGCCCTAGCCAGTCTCCAGATCTCAACCCCATAGAACATCTTTGGAGGGAGTTGAAAGTCTGTGTTGCCCAGCGACAGCCCCAAAACATCACTGCTCTAGAGGAGATCTGCATGGAGGAATGGGCCAAAATACCAGCAACAGTGTGTGAAAACCTTGTGAAGACTTACAGAAAACGTTTGACCTGTGTCACTGCCAACAAAGGGTATATAACAAAGTATTGAGAAACTTTTGTTATTGACCAAATACTTATTTTCCACCATAATTTGCAAATAAATTTATAAAAAATCCTACAATGTGATTTTCTGGATTTTCTTTCCTCATTTTGTCTGTCATCGTTGACGTGTACCTCTGATGAAAATTACAGGCCTCTCTCATCTTTTTAAGTGGGAGAACTTGCACAATTGGTGGCTGACTAAATACTTTTTTCCCCACTGTACATGCTTTGTAAGTAGGAAAACCTGCAAAATCGGCAGTGTATCAAATACTTGTTCTCCCCACTGTATGTAAGTGTATATGTACACTACCGCTCAAAACATTGGGGTAACTTAGAAATGTCCTTGTTTTCCATGAAACATATATGAAATGAGTTTGAATAGGTAATATAGCAAAATGCATAGGAAATGTAGTCATTGACAAGGTTAGAAATAATGATTTATTAATTGAAATAATAATTGTGTCCTTCAAACTTTGCTTTGCAAAATGGAGTGATAGCCTTCCTTCTTCAAGATCCCTTTTACCCTGTACACATCTCCCACTTTACCACCACCAAAGCACCCCCAGACCATGTCACCATGCTTGACAGATGGCATCAAGCACTCCTCCAGCATCTTTTCATTTGGTCTGCGTCTCACAAATGTTATTCTTTGTGATCCGAACACCTCAAACTTTGTCTGTACATAACACTTTTTTCCAATCTTCCTGTGTTCTTTTGCCCTTCTTTTATTTTTATTGTTTTATGATCAACTTGGATTAGCAAACACAACATGCCATTGGAACACAGGACTGATGGTTGTTGATAATGGGCCTCTGTACGCCTATGTAGATATTCCATAAAAAATCTGCCAATTCCAGCTACAATAGCCATTTACAACATTAACAATGTCTGCACTATATTTATGATCAATTTGATGTTATTTTAATTGTCAAAAAAACTGCTTTTCTTTCGAAAACAAGGACATTTTTTTGTGACCCCAAACTTTTGAACGGTAGTGTATGTGTATGTGTATATATATATATTTGCGAGAGAAAAAAACATATGGGGGATTGGAAGGGATTCAGACAATTACATTGATGGAAATTACAATCTATCTGCAATATTAAAGCTGATGTCCAAATGGCATGTAAGTGTTGAAAGTACTAAATCAGGATGTTATGTCCATTTGCCATATATGATCACAGGAAGTCGGGTTCCAAACCCAAAAGTCAGTGAACCATGTCCAAATGGCCTATATAATGACCAAATGTTATATATCAATATGTTAAGTCCTGAATCAACCGAGAAGGTCTATTTGTCATATTTGATCAAAGGAAGTCATAGGAAATCAGAATTTCTTGTTGGTGTTAATTTCAGCCTGCCCATTTTGTGATGGTAAATCCCTATCCAAACATATTGGCAATGGACAGTGTCCAATTGCAGAATAACATGTTGAGATTGGCACTGCTCAAAAAAATTAAGGGAACACTAAAATAACACATCCTAGATCTGAATGAATTAAATAATCTTATTAAATACTTGTTTCTTTACATAGTTGAATGTGCTGACAACAAAATCACACAAAAATGATCAATGGAAATCAAATGTATCAACCCATGGAGGTCTAGATTTGGAGTCACCCTCAAAATTAAAAGTGGAAAACCACACTACAGGCTGATCCAACTTTGATGTAATGTCCTTAAAACAAGTCAAAATGAGGCTCAGTAGTGTATGTGGCCTCCACGTGCCTGTATGACCTCCCTACAACGCCTGGGCATGCTCCTGATGAGGTGGCGGATGGTCTCCTGAGGGATCTCCTCCCAGACCTGGACTAAAGCATCCGCCAACACCTGGACAGTCTGTGGTGCAACGTGGCGTTGGTGGATGGAGCGAGACATGATGTCCCAGATGTGCTCAATTGGATTCAGGTCTGGGGAACGGGCGGGCCAGTCCATAGCATCAATGCCTTCCTCTTGCAGGAACTGCTGACACACTCCAGCCACATGAGGTCTAGCATTGTCTTGCATTAGGAGGAACCCAGGGCCAACTGCACCAGCATATGGTCTCACAAGGGGTCTGATGATCTCATCTCGGTACCTAATGGCAGTCAGGCTACCTCTGGCGAGCACATGGAGGGCTGTGCGGCCCCCCAAAGAAATGCCACCCCACACCATGACTGACCCACCGCCAAACTGGTCATGCTGGAGGATGTTGCAGGCAGCAGAACGTTCTCCACGGCGTCTCCAGACTCTGTCACGTCTGTCACATGTGGTCAGTGTGAACCTGCTTTCATCTGTGAAAAGCACAGGGCACCAGTGGCGAATTTGCCAATCTTGGTGTTCTCTGGCAAATGCCAAACGTCCTGCACGGTGTTGGGCTGTAAGCACAACCCCCACCTGTGGACGTCGGGCCCTCATACCACCCTCAAGGAGTCTGTTTCTGACCGTTTGAGCAGACACATGCACATTTGTGGCCTGCTGGAGGTCATTTTGCAGGGCTCTGGCAGTGCTCCTCCTGCTCCTCCTTGCACAAAGGCGGAGGTAGCAGTCCTGCTGCTGGGTTGTTGCCCTCCTACAGCCTCCTCCACGTCTCCTGATGTACTGGCCTGTCTCCTGGTAGCGCCTCCATGCTCTGGACACTACGCTGACAGACACAGCAAACCTTCTTGCCACAGCTCGCATTGATGTGCCATCCTGGATGAGCTGCACTACCTGAGCCACTTGTGTGGGCTGTAGACTCCGTCTCATGCTACCACTAGAGTGAAAGCACAGCCAGCATTCAAAAGTGACCAAAACATCAGCCAGGAAGCATAGGAACTGAGAAGTGGTCTGTGGTCACCACCTGCAAAACCAGTCCTTTATTGGGGGTGTCTTGCTAATTGCCTATAATTTCCACCTGTTGTCTATTCCATTTGCACAACAGCATGTGAAATGTATTGTC
Source organism: Coregonus ussuriensis (assembly GCA_031479575.1). Taxonomy (NCBI): domain Eukaryota; kingdom Metazoa; phylum Chordata; class Actinopteri; order Salmoniformes; family Salmonidae; genus Coregonus; species Coregonus ussuriensis. The sequence goes on from CM062489.1 coordinate 712,641, forward strand.
AATCAGTGTTGCTTCCTAAGTGGACAGTTTGATTTCACAGAAGTGTGATTGACTTGGAGTTACATTGTGTTGTTTAAGTGTTCCCTTAATTTTTTTGAGCAGTGTATTATATGTGTAATGGACACTGTCCATTAGCAATATATTGGCAATAGGCATTTACTCACAGTGTATCCTATCCCTCACACTTACGTGTTAATTTCAGCATGTCCATTTTGTAATGGGAAGTCCTTATTGATATACATTGGCAATGGACAATGTTCAATTGCAGTATAACATGTTAAGACTGGCATGTATTATGTGTAATGGACTGTCCAATTAGCAGAGTAATTTATTGCCAATGGACAGAAAGTCCATTAGCAATATACAGTATGAGTCAAACAGACATATATTTTATTATTATTATTATATTATAAGAACGTAAGTTGATGGTGTAATTATTTGTTGTTCCAGCCTTCAAGACTTACTTCATTCCAGCCGAAAACTATCATTGAACGTTCTGAGTTTTGTTCAGTCATTCCAGGTAAAAGGTCTCTCTGTGTGTTCTATTCTGTCTCCCTGCCACTTGAAGAGCGCTCCTATCAAACCAGACAGTCTTATAATGACAATCTGAACACTCAACACTGAATGTTTTTTTTGTTTGTTTCCCTTTGAAATAACACTCAAGTCTAGACAGACATCACTCACAAAAAAACAACAACGTATCGCTGGTTTAATTACTTCCATGTTCTGTACCTCACCCAGCCAATAACCCTGATATGACTGGTCTCTATTAATATGAAGGATGGATGGGACCCACTCCAGAGAGATGGGATTCATAGGATGCGTCCCAAATGGCACCCTATGGGTCCTGGTCAAGGGTAGTGCACTAGATAGGGAATAGGGTTCCATTCTCTGGTCTAAAGTAGTGCACTATATAGGGAATAGGGTTCCATTCTCTGGTCTAAAGTAGTGTACTATATAGGGAATAGGGTTCCATTCTCTGGTCTAAAGTAGTGTACTATATAGGGAATAGGGTTCCATTCTCTGGTCTAAAGTAGTGCACTAGATAGGGAATAGGGTGCCATTCTCTGGTCTAAAGTAGTGCACTAGATAGGGAATAGGGTGCCATTCTCTGGTCTAATATAGTGCACTATATAGGGAATAGGGTTCCATTCTCTGGTCTAAAGTAGTGCACTATATAGGGAGTAGGGAGCCATTCTCTGGTCTAGAGTAGTGCACTAGATAGGGAGTAGGGAGCCATTCTCTGGTCTAAAGTAGTGCACTATATAGGGAATAGGGTTCCATTCTCTGGTCTAAAGTAGTGCACTATATAGGGAGTAGGGAGCCATTCTCTGGTCTAGAGTAGTGCACTAGATAGGGAGTAGGGAGCCATTCTCTGGTCTAAAGTAGTGCACTAGATAGGGAGTAGGGAGCCATTCTCTGGTCTAAAGTAGTGCACTAGATAGGGAGTAGGGAGCCATTTGGGACACAGCTTAATAAAGTAGAAAAACATACATGCTCTATGTTTTAGCTAGATGCCTGCTAAGGGCATGAAAGTGCTGGTTAATTAGTACTAGTAACATACTACATGAAAGTACCTGGGTACACAACAGAAAAGGTTTTTAAATGTTTTCCAACTGAACATTTCACTGAGCATTTCGTATTGGACAATTCCATGTATTTATTTCAATATGTTTTCTTCCGTTTGGTGCCTAATGAACACGACCCTGCACTGTATTATACACAAATTACCTTTGACCCCTGACCTGTGTGTCCTTTAGGATGGCAGCCAGGGTCAGCCCAACCCTGACAGTGGAGTGTCCGGTCCTCTCAGCCAGCCCCCGGCCAAGTCTGGCATTCCGCTGCCCGCTCTCAACCTCCTCTTCAAGGACGGACAGCTGAGGGAGTGGTGTGGACGAGCACCTTCACCTCTCCACATCTCAGCCCTGCAGAAAGACCAGACCTTCTAGACCCTCCACCCCTCCACATCTCAGCCCTGCAGAAAGACCAGACCTTATAGACATCTCCACATCTCAGCCCTGCAGAAAGACCAGACCTTATAGACATCTCCACATCTCAGCCCTGCAGAAGGACCAGACCTTATAGACTCCTCCACATCTCAGCCCTGCAGAAGGACAAGACCTTCTAGACCCCTCCATATCTCAGCCCTGCAGAAAGACCAGACCTTCTAGACCCTCCACATCTCAGCCCTGCAGAAGAACAAGACATTCTAGACCCTCCACATCTCAGCCCTCCAGAAGGACCAGACCTTCTAGACCCCTCCACCCCTCCACATCTCAGCCCTGCAGAAGGACCAGACCTTCTAGACCCTCCACATCTCAGCCCTCCAGAAGGACCAGACCTTCTAGACCCTCCACATCTCAAGCCTGCATTCGTAAAGAGCAGGGTCATGAGGAGACTGTCTGTCATTCACAGTGGCGATGGCTAAACCCATTAGGGCAGTATCGATAGTTCTGTAATATCGAGACAAGTTCAATAGAGGTCCTTAACATGTATGTTCAATGGGTATTATTTTTGCTGAATGGCTTGTTTTTTCCAACCTGAGTAAGTGTTTCTGATGGACTTTGCCTGGAATGGGTGGACTACTTTATGCATCATAGGAGCAAATCGGTAGACTCTCTGGGCCTCAGGGCATCCACACCATCCCATGCTCCTCCTATTGCCCTATGATCAGAACCAACCCAACCCTCCCTCCTCCTCCTCCTCATATTGCCCTATGATCAGAACCAACCCAACCCTCCCTCCTCCTCCTCCTCCTATTGCCCTATGATCAGAACCAACCCACCCCTCCCTCCTCCTACTCCTCCTATTGCCCTATGATCAGAACCAACCCTCCCTCCTCCTCCTATTGACCTATGATCAGAACCAACCCAACCCTTCCTCCTCCTCCTATTGCCCTATGATCAGAACCAACCCAACCCTCCCTTCTCCTCCTATTGCCCTGTGATCAGAACCAACCCAACCCCTCCGCCTCCTCCTCCTCCTCCTCCTCCTATTGACCTATGATCAGAACCAACCCAACCCTCCCTCCTCCTCCTCCTCCTATTGCCCTATGATCAGAACCAACCCACCCCTCCCTCCTCCTACTCCTCCTATTGCCCTATGATCAGAACCAACCCTCCCTCCTCCTCCTATTGACCTATGATCAGAACCAACCCAACCCTTCCTCCTCCTCCTATTGCCCTATGATCAGAACCAACCCAACCCTCCCTTCTCCTCCTATTGCCCTGTGATCAGAACCAACCCAACCCCTCCGCCTCCTCCTCCTCCTCCTCCTCCTATTGCCCTATGATCAGAACCAACCCAACCCTCCCTCCTCCTCCTATTGCCCTATGATCAGAACAAACCCAACCCCTCCCTCCCTCCTCCTCCTCCTATTGCCCTATGATCAGAACCAACCCAACCCCTCCTCCTCCTCCTATTGCCCTATGATCAGAACCAACCCAACCCTCCCCCTCCTCCTCCTATTGCCCTATGATCAGAACCAACCCAACCCTCCCTCCTCCTCCTATTGCCCTATGATCAGAACCAACCCAACCCTCCCTCCTCCTCCTATTGCCCTATGATCAGAACCAACCCAACCCTCCCTCCTCCTCCTATAGCCCTATGATCAGAACCAACCAAACCCTCCCTCCTCCTCCTCCTCATATTGCCCTATGATCTGAACCAACCCAACCCTCCCTCCTCCTCCTATTGCCCTATGATCAGAACCAACCCAACCCTCCCTCCTCCTCCTATTGACCTATGATCAGAACCAACCCAACCCTTCCTCCTCCTCCTGTTGCCCTATGATCAGAACCAACCCAACCCTCCCTCCTCCTCCTATTGCCCTATGATCAGAACCAACCCAACCCTCCCTCCTCCTCCTATTGCCCTATGATCAGAACCAACCCAACCCTCCCTCCTCCTCCTATTGCCCTATGATCAGAACCAACCCAACCCTCACTCCTCCTCCTCCTCATATTGCCCTATGATCTGAACCAACCCAACCCTCCCTCCTCCTCCTATTGCCCTATGATCAGAACCAACCCAACCCTCCCTCCTCCTCCTATTGACCTATGATCAGAACCAACCCAACCCTTCCTCCTCCTCCTGTTGCCCTATGATCAGAACCAACCCAACCCTCCCTCCTCCTCGTATTGCCCTATGATCAGAACCAACCCAACCCCTCCGCCTCCTCCTCCTCCTCCTATGGCCCTATGATCAGAACCAACCCAACCCCTCCTCCTCCTCCTCCTCCTCCTATTGCCCTATGATCAGAACCAACCCCTCCCTCCTCCTCCTCCTCCTATTGCCCTATGATCAGAACCAACCCAACCCCTCCTCCTCCTCCTCCTCCTATTGCCCTATGATCAGAACCAACCCAACCCTCCCTCCTCCTCCTATTGCCCTATGATCAGAACCAACCCAACCCTCCCTCCTCCTCCTATTGCCCTATGATCAGAACCAACCCAACCCCTCCGCCTCCTCCTCCTCCTCCTATGGCCCTATGATCAGAACCAACCCAACCCCTCCTCCTCCTCCTCCTCCTCCTCCTCCTATTGCCCTATGATCAGAACCAACCCAACCCCTCCCTCCTCCTCCTCCTCCTATTGCCCTATGATCAGAACCAACCCAACCCCTCCTCCTCCTCCTCCTCCTATTGCCCTATGATCTGAACCAACCCAACCCTCCCTCCTCCTCCTATTGCCCTATGATCAGAACCAACCCAACCCTCCCTCCTCCTCCTATTGACCTATGATCAGAACCAACCCAACCCTTCCTCCTCCTCCTGTTGCCCTATGATCAGAACCAACCCAACCCTCCCTCCTCCTCCTATTGCCCTATGATCAGAACCAACCCAACCCTCCCTCCTCCTCCTATTGCCCTATGATCAGAACCAACCCAACCCTCCCTCCTCCTCCTATTGCCCTATGATCAGAACCAACCCAACCCTCACTCCTCCTCCTCCTCATATTGCCCTATGATCTGAACCAACCCAACCCTCCCTCCTCCTCCTATTGCCCTATGATCAGAACCAACCCAACCCTCCCTCCTCCTCCTATTGACCTATGATCAGAACCAACCCAACCCTTCCTCCTCCTCCTGTTGCCCTATGATCAGAACCAACCCAACCCTCCCTCCTCCTCGTATTGCCCTATGATCAGAACCAACCCAACCCCTCCGCCTCCTCCTCCTCCTCCTATGGCCCTATGATCAGAACCAACCCAACCCCTCCTCCTCCTCCTCCTCCTCCTACTCCTATTGCCCTATGATCAGAACCAACCCAACCCCTCCCTCCTCCTCCTCCTCCTATTGCCCTATGATCAGAACCAACCCAACCCCTCCTCCTCCTCCTCCTCCTATTGCCCTATGATCAGAACCAACCCAACCCTCCCTCCTCCTCCTATTGCCCTATGATCAGAACCAACCCAACCCTCCCTCCTCCTCCTCCTATTGCCCTATGATCAGAACCAACCCAACCCTCCCTCCTCCTCCTCCTATTGCCCTATGATCAGAACCAACCCAACCCTCCCTCCTCCTCCTATTGCCCTATGATCAGAACCAACCCAACCCTCCCTCCTCCTCCTCCTCATATTGCCCTATGATCAGAACCAACCCAACCCCTCCCTCCTCCTCCTCCTCCTATTAACCTATGATCAGAACCAACCCAACCCTCCCTCCTCCTCCTATAGCCCTATGATCAGAACCAACCCAACCCTCCCTCCTCCTCCTCCTCATATTGCCCTATGATCAGAACCAACCCAACCCTCCCTCCTCCTCCTATAGCCCTATGATCAGAACCAACCCAACCCAACCCTCCCTCCTCCTCCTACTCATATTGCCCTATGATCAGAACCATCCCAACACCTCCCTCCTCCTCCTCCTCCTATTGCCCTATGATCAGAACCAACCCAACCCTCCCTCCTCCTGCTATTGCCCTATGATCAGAACCAACCCAACCCCTCCCTCCTCCTCCTCCTCCTATTGCCCTATGATCAGAACCAACACAACCCCTCCTCCTCCTCCTATTGCCCTATGATCAGAACCAACCCAACCCTCCCCCTCCTCCTCCTATTGCCCTATGATCAGAACCAACCCAACCCTCCCTCCTCCTCCTATTGCCCTATGATCAGAACCAACCCAACCCTCCCTCCTCCTCCTATTGCCCTATGATCAGAACCAACCCAACCCTCCCTCCTCCTCCTCCTCATATTACCCTATGATCTGAACCAACCCAACCCTTCCTCCTCCTCCTGTTGCCCTATGATCAGAACCAACCCAACCCCTCCGCCTCCTCCTCCTCCTCCTATGGCCCTATGATCAGAACCAACCCAACCCCTCCTCCTCCTCCTCCTCCTCCTCCTATTGCCCTATGATCAGAACCAACCCAACCCCTCCCTCCTCCTCCTCCTCCTATTGCCCTATGATCAGAACCAACCCAACCCCTCCTCCTCCTCCTCCTCCTATTGCCCTATGATCAGAACCAACCCAACCCTCCCTCTTCCTTCTATTGCCCTATGATCAGAACCAACCCAACCCTTCCTCCTCCTCCTATTGCCCTATGATCAGAACCAACCCAACCCTCCCTCCTCCTCCTATTGCCCTATGATCAGAACCAACCCAACCCTCCCTCCTCCTCCTCCTCATATTGCCCTATGATCAGAACCAACCCAACCCTCCCTCCTCCTCCTATAGCCCTATGATCAGAACCAACCCAACCCAATCCTCCCTCCTCCTCCTACTCATATTGCCCTATGATCAGAACCAACCCAACACCTCCCTCCTCCTCCTCCTCCTATTGCCCTATGATCAGAACCAACCCAACCCTCCCTCCTCCTGCTATTGCCCTATGATCAGAACCAACCCAACCCCTCCCTCCTCCTCCTCCTCCTATTGCCCTATAATCAGAACAAACCCACCCCTCCTCCTCCTCCTATTGCCCTATGATCAGAACCAACCCAACCCTCCCTCCTCCTCCTCCTCCTATTGCCCTATGATCAGAACCAACCCAACCCTCCCTCCTCCTCCTATTGCCCTATGATCAGAACCAACCCAACCCTCCCTCCTCCTCCTCCTATTGCCCTATGATCAGAACCAACCCAACCCTTCCTCCTCCTCCTATTGCCCTATGATCAGAACCAACCCAACCCTCCCTCCTCCTCCTATTGCCCTATGATCAGAACCAACCCAACCCTCCCTCCTCCTCCTATTGCCCTATGATCAGAACCAACCTAACCCTCCCTCCTCCTCCTATTGCCCTATGATCAGAACCAACCCAACCCTCCCTCCTCCTCCTCCTATTGCCCTATGATCAGAACCAATCCCCCCTCCTCCTCCTCCTAATGCCCTATGATCAGAACCAACCTAACCCTCCCTCCTCCTCCTATTGCCCTATGATCAGAACCAACCCAACCCTCCCTCCTCCTCCTCCTCATATTGCCCTATGATCAGAACCAACCCAACCCTCCCTCCTCCTCCTATTGCCCTATGATCAGAACCAACACAACCCTCCCTCCTCCTCCTCCTCATATTGCCCTATGATCAGAACCAACCCAACCCTCCCTCCTCCTCTTATTGCCCTATGATCAGAACCATCCCAACCCTCCCTCCTCCTCCTATTGCCCTATGATCAGAACCAACCCAACCCTCCCTCCTCCTCCTATTGCCCTATGATCAGAACCAACCCAACCCTCCCTCCTCCTCCTATTGCCCTATGATCAGAACCAACCCAACCCTCCCTCCTCCTCCTATTGCCCTATGATCAGAACCAACCCAACCCTTCCTCCTCCTCCTATTGCCCTATGATCAGAACCAGCCCAACCCTCCCTCCTCCTCCTCCTCATATTGCCCTATGATCAGAACCAACCCAACCCTCCCTCCTCCTCCTATAGCCCTATGATCAGAACAATCCCAACCCCTCCCTCCTCCTCCTCCTCCTATTGCCCTATGATCAGAACCAACCCCCCTCCCTCCTCCTCCTATTGCCCTATGATCAGAACCAACCCAACCCTCCCTCCTCCTCCTATTGCCCTATGATCAGAACTAACCCAACCCTCCCTCCTCCTCCTATTGCCCTATGATCAGAACCAACCCAACCCTCCCTCCTCCTCCTATTGCCCTATGATCAGAACCAACCCAACCCTCCCTCCTCCTCCTATTGCCCTATGATCAGAACCAACCCAACCCTCCCTCCTCCTCCTATTGCCCTATGATCAGAACCAACCCAACCCTCCCTCCTCCTCCTCTATTGCCCTATGATCAGAACCAACCCAACCCTCCCTCCTCCTCTCATTGCCCTATGATCAGAACCAGCCCAACCCTCCCTCCTCCTCTTATTGCCCTATGATCAGAACCAACCCAACCCCTCCCTCCTCCTCCTCCTCCTATAGCCTAATGATCAGAACCAACCCACCCCTCCTCCTCCTCCTATTGCCCTATGATCAGAACCAACCCAACCCTCCCTCCTCCTCCTATTGCCCTATGATCAGAACCAACCCAACCCTCCCTCCTCCTCCTATTGCCCTATGATCAGAACCAACCCAACCCTCCCTCCTCCTCCTATTGCCCTATGATCAGAACAAACCCAACCCTCCCTCCTCCTCCTATTGCCCTATGATCAGAACCAAACCAACCCCTCCCTCCTCCACCTCCTCCTATTGCCCTATGATCAGAACCAACCCAACCCTCCCTCCTCCTCCTATTGCCCTATGATCAGAACCAACCCACCCCTCCTCCTCCTCCTCCTCATATTGCCCTATGATCAGAACCAACCCAACCCTCCCTCCTCCTCCTATTGCCCTATGATCAGAACCAACCCAACCCTCCCTCCTCCTCCTATTGCCATATGATCAGAACAAACCCAACCCTCCCTCCTCCTCCTATTGCCCTATGATCAGAACCAACCCAACCCCTCCCTCCTCCTCCTCCTCCTATTGCCCTATGATCAGAACCAACCCAACCCTCCCTCCTCCTCCTATTGCCCTATGATCAGAACCAACCCAACCCTTCCTCCTCCTCCTATTGCCCTATGATCAGAACCAACCCACCCCTCCCTCCTCCTCCTCCTCCTATTGCCCTATGATCAGAACCAACCCACACCCTCCTCCTCCTCCTATTGCCCTATGATCAGAACCAACCCAACCCTCCCTCCTCCTCCTATTGCCCTATGATCAGAACCAACCCAACCCTTCCTCCTCCTCCTATTGCCCTATGATCAGAACCAACCCAACCCTCCCTCCACCCCTCCTCCTCATATTGCCCTATGATCAGAACCAACCCACCCCTCCCTCCTCCTCCTACTCCTATTGCCCTATGATCAGAACCAACCCAACCCTCCCTCCTCCTCCTATTGCCCTATGATCAGAACCAACCCAACACCTCCCTCCTCCTCCTCCTCCTCCTATTGCCCTATGATCAGAACCAACCCAACCCTCCCTCCTCCTCCTATTGCCCTATGATCAGAACCAACCCAACCCCTCCCTCCTCCTCCTCCTCCTATTGCCCTATGATCAGAACCAACCCAACCCTCCCTCCTCCTCCTATTGCCCTATGATCAGAACCAACCCAACCCTCCCTCCTCCTCCTCCTCATATTGCCCTATGATCAGAACCAACCCAACCCTCCCTCCTCCTCCTCCTCATATTGCCCTATGATCAGAACCAGCCCCCCCTCCTCCTCCTCCTCCTCCTATTGCCCTATGATCAGAACCAACCCAACCCTCCCTCCTCCTCCTATAGCCCTATGATCAGAACCAACCCAACCCTCCCTCCTCCTCCTATTGCCCTATGATCAGAACCAACACAACCCTCCCTCCTCCTCCTCCTCATATTGCCCTATGATCAGAACCAACCCAACCCCTCCCTCCTCCTCCTCCTATAGCCCTATGATCAGAACCAACCCAACCCTCCCTCCTCCTCCTATTGCCCTATGATCAGAACCAACCCAACCCTCCCTCCTCCTCCTATTGCCCTATGATCAGAACCAACCCAACCCTCCCTCCTCCTCCTATTGCCCTATGATCAGAACCATCCCAACACTCCCTCCTCCTCCTATTGCCCTATGATCAGAACCAACCCAACCCTCCCTCCTCCTCCTATTGCCCTATGATCAGAACCAACCCAACCCTCCCTCCTCCTCCTATTGCCCTATGATCAGAACCATCCCAACCCTCCCTCCTCCTTTTATTGCCCTATGATCAGAACCAACCCAACCCTTCCTCCTCCTCCTATTGCCCTATGATCAGAACCAGCCCAACCCTCCCTCCTCCTCCTCCTCATATTGCCTTATGATCAGAACCAACCCAACCCTCCCTCCTCCTCCTATAGCCCTATGATCAGAACAAACCCAACCCCTCCCTCCTCCTCCTCCTCCTATTGCCCTATGATCAGAACCAACCCCCCTCCCTCCTCCTCCTATTGCCCTATGATCAGAACCAACCCAACCCTCCCTCCTCCTCCTATTGCCCTATGATCAGAACCAACCCAACCCTCCCTCCTCCTCCTATTGCCCTATGATCAGAACCAACCCAACCCTCCCTCCTCCTCCTATTGCCCTATGATCAGAACCAACCCAACCCTTCCTCCTCCTCCTCCTATTGCCCTATGATCAGAACCAACCCAACCCTCCCTCCTCCTCCTATTGCCCTATGATCAGAACCAACCCAACCCTCCCTCCTCCTGCTATTGCCCTATGATCAGAACCAACCCAACCCTCCTCCTCCTCCTATTGCCCTATGATCAGAACCAACCCCCCCCCCTCCTCCTCCTATTGCCCTATGATCAGAACCAACCCACCCCTCCCTCCTCCTCCTATTGCCCTATGATCAGAACCAACCCCCCCTCCCTCCTCCTCCTATTGCCCTATGATCAGAACCAACCCAACCCTCCCTCCTCCTCCTATTGCCCTATGATCAGAACCAACCCAACCCTCCCTCCTCCTCCTCCTCCTATAGCCCTATGATCAGAACCAACCCCCCCCCCCCCTCCTCCTCCTCCTCCTATTGCCCTATGATCAGAACCAACCCCCCCCCCCCCTCCTCCTCCTATTGCCCTATGATCAGAACCAACCCCCCCTCCCTCCTCCTCCTATTGCCCTATGATCAGAACCAACCCAACCCCTCCCTCCTCCTCCTCCTCCTATAGCCCTATGATCAGAACCAACCCCCCCTCCTCCTCCTCCTCCTCCTATTGCCCTATGATCAGAACCAACCCAACCGTCCCTCCTCCTCCTATTGCCCTATGATCAGAACCAACCCAACCCTCCCTCCTCCTCCTCCTCCTATAGCCCTATGATCAGAACCAACCCACCCCTCCCTCCTCCTCCTATTGCCCTATGATCAGAACCAACCCAACCCTCCCCCTCCTCCTCCTATTGCCCTATGATCAGAACCAACCCCCCCCCCCCCTCCTCCTCCTATTGCCCTATGATCAGAACCAACCCCCCCTCCCTCCTCCTCCTATTGCCCTATGATCAGAACCAACCCAACCCCTCCCTCCTCCTCCTCCTCCTATAGCCCTATGATCAGAACCAACCCCCCCTCCTCCTCCTCCTCCTCCTATTGCCCTATGATCAGAACCAACCCACCCCTCCCTCCTCCTCCTATTGCCCTATGATCAGAACCAACCCAACCCTCCCTCCTCCTCCTCCTCCTATTGCCCTATGATCAGAACCAACCCAACCGTCCCTCCTCCTCCTATAGCCCTATGATCAGAACCAACCCAACCCTCCCTCCTCCTCCTATTGCCCTATGATCAGAACCAACCCAACCCTCCCTCCTCCTCCTATTGCCCTATGATCAGAACCAACCCAACCCTCCCTCCTCCTCCTATTGCCCTATGATCAGAACCATCCCAACCCTCCTCCTCCTCCTATTGCCCTATGATCAGAACCAACCCAACCCTCCCTCCTCCTCCTCCTCCTATTGCCCTATGATCAGAACCAACCCAACCCTCCCTCCTCCTCCTCCTCCTATTGCCCTATGATCAGAACCAACCCAACCGTCCCTCCTCCTCCTATAGCCCTATGATCAGAACCAACCCAACCCTCCCTCCTCCTCCTATTGCCCTATGATCAGAACCAACCCAACCCTCCCTCCTCCTCCTATTGCCCTATGATCAGAACCAACCCAACCCTCCCTCCTCCTCCTATTGCCCTATGATCAGAACCAACCCTTCCTCCTCCTCCTCCTATTGCCCTATGATCAGAACCAACCCAACCCTCCCTCCTCCTCCTATTGCCCTATGATCAGAACCAACCCTCCCTCCTCCTCCTATTGCCCTATGATCAGAACCAACCCAACCCTCCCTCCTCCTCCTCCTCCTATTGCCCTATGATCAGAACCAACCCTTCCTCCTCCTCCTCCTATTGCCCTATGATCAGAACCATCCCAACCCTCCTCCTCCTCCTATTGCCCTATGATCAGAACCAACCCACCCCTCCCTCCTCCTCCTATTGCCCTATGATCAGAACCAACCCAATCCTCCCTCCTCCTCCTATTGCCCTATGATCAGAACCAACCCAACCGTCCCTCCTCCTCCTATTGCCCTATGATCAGAACCAACCCAACCCTCCCTCCTCCTCCTCCTCCTATTGCCCTATGATCAGAACCAACCCAACCCTCCCTCCTCCTCCTATTGCCCTATGATCAGAACCAACCCAACCCTCCCTCCTCCTCCTATTGCCCTATGATCAGAACCAACCCATCCTCCTCCTCCTCCTATTGCCCTATGATCAGAACCAACCCACCCCTGCATGATTCCACTGCACTAAATATTTCAGAAAATACCTTGTTATTACCGTGTTGTTGTTTTCATAAAGAAGATGTGGGGTCTTTAAATGGCACAGTGAGACTAGTGTGGTGTTCTCCTCTTCTATTGGCTGTGGATCAATCATACAGTATGTTGACAAAAAAATCAATTTTAGTTAACTTTCACCCATGATGTTATTGTTGTAGCCCTTGATTGTTCCCTGAGGTGCAACACTCACTGCTTTACGCAAAACATTCCTCTCTCGGTTTGAGAGAACACCATCCCTCTCTCGGTTTGAGAGAACACCATCCCTCTCTCGGTTTGAGAGAACACCATTCCTCTCTCGGTTTGAGAGAACACCATCCCTCTCTCGGTTTGAGAGAACACCATCCCTCTCTCGGTTTGAGAGAACACCATCCCTCTCTCGGTTTGAGAGAACACCATTCCTCTCTCGGTTTGAGAGAACACCATCCCTCTCTCGGTTTGAGAGAACACCATTCCTCTCTCGGTTTGAGAGAACACCATCCCTCTCTCGGTTTGAGAGAACACCATTCCTCTCTCGGTTTGAGAGAACACCATCCCTCTCTCGGTTTGAGAGAACACCATCCCTCTCTCGGTTTGAGAGAACACCATCCCTCTCTCGGTTTGAGAGAACACCAAAGACCCATTTTTATTTCACTGCCTTATTATTATAACATTGGTTGCCCCAGTAGACTGCCAGCATATCTCTCTCTGGCTCTAACCCAGTCCTCTACAGACCGACAGACAGACAGACAGACAGACAGACAGACAGACAGACAGACCAAGGACTCCACTCTTTTGGCCATTTTAGATCTCTGTTTACAGCGACGGCTAGCGTTAATTAGTGACCGCGTCGGTTCAGACCTACCTGGGTTCAAATACCAGCTTTTCTTTGAGCCTTCCTGAAGTAACCAGATGGGCTGAGTTTGCACTTTCGGGACTATTTCCATTGGTTCCAATGTGCCAGGAAAGATCAATCAAGCACAGCAAAAAAGAAACGTTTAAGGAAACAAATACTATTTGAACCCAGGTCTGCTTGGTTTATCCAGACAGCACCAAAGCCTGGGCCTAGTCCTTCACAGGGAACCATATTAGAATCTAATGTGTTCTATCGATGGCACTGTCTATTCGTAGTGGGGAGTTCTTCCCTGTCAGAATCTGTAATGCTCCTTCGAGCATAGGAGTAAGTATTATACTCAGTTCCCTACTAGGAGTGTACTGCTATCAGAGCCCTATCTGTCTGGTAGACCCAGTGCTGGCTCCAGGCATAACCTCCAGGAGGCCCCATCAGACCCCTATCTGTCTGGTAGACCCAGGACTGGCTCCAGGCATAACCTCCAGGAGGCCCCCATCAGAGCCCTATCTGTCTGGTATACCCAGGGCTGGCTCCAGGCATAACCTCCAGGAGGCCCCCATCAGAGCCCTATCTGTCTGGTAGACCCAGGACTGGCTCCAGGCATAACCTCCAGGAGGGCCCCATTGATTTTCATTCTCACTCAGATATCATGTTAACATGGAATAAGTCATGGCAGAATGGGTAGAATTACAGGAAATTAGCTATAAACATATTTTTTGCTGCCCCATGCCAGAATGTTTAGAATGACAGGAAATTCACTTTAAAACGTCAATTTTGCTCTCCACCGTCAGTAGCGGGGGGGCACTAAAGGCTAGAGCCATCCCTGGGTAGAACCTGATCAATCTCACCGCCTGAGATGGGTTGTTGTTATTACTAAATTCATATGTAAAAAGTAGATGAGAATATCAATACTGTATGTTATAATAAAATAATATTTCCCACCCCAACTAATGTGTTTGTGGTATGTATGTATATAACTAAACTCTGTCATATACAGTCCAGCTCCTTTGTCTTTTTCTGGTATGCTGTTATTTATTGTTCTTCTGCTTGGTGGACAATGGGTTATCTCTTTAGTTGGAGCTGTGCTAGTTGCTGTGTTGCTGTGGTGGTGTTGTGTTTATGTGGTGTTGCTGTGTTGCTATGGTGTTGCTGTGTTGCTATGGTGTTGCTGTGTTGTTGTGTTGGTGTTGTGTTGCTGTGGTGGTGTTGTGTTGCTGTGGTGTTGTGTTTCTGTGGTGTTGCTGTGGTGTTGTGTTCCTGTGTTGTTGTGTTGCTATGGTGTTGCTGTGTTGGTGTTGTGTTGGTGTGGTGTTGCTGTGTTGCTGTGGTGTTGTGTTGCTGTGGTGCTGTGGTGTGGTGTTGCTGTGGTGTTGCTGTGGTGTTGTGGTGTTGCCGTGGTGTTGTGTTGCTGTGGTGTGGTGTTGCTGTGGTGTTGTGTTGCTGTGGTGTTGTGTTGCTGAGGTGTTGTGTTCCTGTGGTGTGGTGTTGCTGTGGTGTTGCTGTGGTGTTGCTGTGGTGTTGTGGTGTTGCCGTGGTGTTGTGTTGCTGTGGTGTGGTGTTGCTGTGGTGTTGTGTTCCTGTGGTGTGGTGTTGCTGTGGTGTTGCTGTGGTGTTGTGGTGTTGCCGTGGTGTTGTGTTGCTGTGGTGTGGTGTTGCTGTGGTGTTGTGTTGCTGTGGTGTTGTGTTGCTGTGGTGTTGTGTTCCTGTGGTGTTGTGTTCCTGTGGTGTGGTGGTGTTGTGGTGTTGCTGTGGTGTTGTGTTGCTGTGGTGTGGTGTTGCTGTGGTGTGGTGTTGCTGTGGTGTGGTGTTGCTGTGGTGTTGTGTTCCTGTGGTGTGGTGTTGCTGTGGTGTTGTGTTCCTGTGGTGTTATGTTCCTGTGGTGTTGTGTTGCTGTGGTGTTGCTGTGTTGGTGTTGTGTTGGTGTGGTGTTGCTGTGTTGGTGTTGTGTTGGTGTGGTGTTGCTGTGTTGCTGTGGTGTTGTGTTGCTGTGGTGTTGCTGTGGTGGTGTGGTGGTGTTGTGTTCCTGTGGTGTTGTGTTGCTGTGGTGTTGTGTTGCTGTGGTGTTGTGTTCCTGTGGTGTTGTGTTGCTGTGGTGTTGCTGTGTTGGTGTTGTGTTGGTGTGGTGTTGCTGTGGTGTTGTGTTGCTGTGGTGTTGCTGTGGTGGTGTGGTGGTGTTGTGTTGCTGTGGTGTTGTGTTGCTGTGGTGTTGTGTTGCTGTGGTGTTGCTGTGGTGGTGTGGTGGTGTTGTGTTGCTGTGGTGTTGTGTTGCTGTGGTGTTGTGTTGCTGTGGTGTTGTGTTGCTGTGGTGTTGCTGTGGTGGTGTGGTGGTGTTGTGTTGCTGTGGTGTTGTGTTGCTGTGGTGTTGTGTTGCTGTGGTGTTGCTGTGGTGGTGTGGTGGTGTTGTGTTGCTGTGGTGTTGTGTTGCTGTGGTGTTGTGTTGCTGTGGTGTTGCTGTGGTGGTGTGGTGGTGTGGTGTTGCTGTGGTGTTGTGTTGCTGTGGTGTTGCTGTGGTGGTGTGGTGGTGTGGTGTTGCTGTGGTGTTGTGTTGCTAAGGTGTGGTGGTGCTGTGGTGTTGTGTTGCTGTGGTGTTGTGTTGCTGTGGTGTTGTGTTCCTGTGGTGTTGCTGTGGTGTTGTGTTGCTGTGGTGTTGTGTTGCTGTGGTGGTGTGGTGCTGTGGTGTTGCTGTGGTGTTGTGTTCCTGTGGTGTGGTGTTGCTGTGGTGCTGTGGTGGTGTTGTGGTGTTGCTGTGGTTTTGCTGTGTTGCTGTGGTGTTGTGTTCCTGTGGTGTGGTGTTGCTGTGGTGCTGTGGTGGTGTTGTGGTGTTGTGTTGCTGTGGTGCTGTGTTGCTGTGGTGTTGTGTTGCTGTGGTTTTGCTGTGTTGCTGTGGTGTTGTGTTCCTGTGGTGTGGTGTTGCTGTGGTGTTGTGTTGCTGTGGTGTTGTGTTGCTGTGGTGTTGTGTTGCTGTGGTGTTGTGTTGCTGTGGTGTTGTGTTCCTGTGGTGTTGTGTTCCTGTGGTGTGGTGTTGCTGTGGTGCTGTGGTGGTGCTGTGGTGTTGTGGTGTTGCTGTGGTTTTGCTGTGTTCCTGTGGTGTTGTGTTCCTGTGGTGTGGTGTTGCTGTGGTGGTGCTGTGGTGTTGTGGTGTTGCTGTGGTTTTGCTGTGTTCCTGTGGTGTTGTGTTCCTGTGGTGTGGTGTTGCTGTGGTGCTGTGGTGGTGCTGTGGTGTTGTGTTGCTGTGGTGTTGTGTTCCTGTGGTGTTGTGTTCCTGTGGTGTGGTGTTGCTGTGGTGCTGTGGTGTTGTGTATCCTGTGGTGTCATTTGCTGTTCCAGTGCTTGTGTGGTGTCTATGGTAAATGGGTGAATGCATTAGGTTCTCCCTCAGGCTGTCTGACTCACTACCTCTGTCCCAGCTACCACAAAATGGTTTCTGGTGTGTTGTCATTTGCTGTTCCAGTGCTTGTGTGGTGTCTATGGTAAATGGGTGAATGCATTAGGTTCTCCCTCAGGCTGTCTGACTCACTACCTCTGTCCCAGCTACCACAAATGGTTTCTGGTGTGTTGTCATTTGCTGTTCCAGTGCTTGTGTGGTGTCTATGGTAAATGGGTGAATGCATTAGGTTCTCCCTCAGGCTGTCTGACTCACTACCTCTGTCCCAGCTACCACAAATGGTTTCTGGTGTGCTGTCTGGTGAATGCATTAGGTTCTCCCTCAGGCAGTGCCTTAGCCTCCCTGCGTTAGGCTGTCTGATTGGCCACTAGCTCTCCCAGCCACAGTAATTACCAGGAAGCACAACGTACCAGGGGTGGAGAGGGCAGGAAGTGGGTCATGTCACCTGAGGACGATAGACAGGAAGGCTGGGTAATCAGAGGAGGAGAGACAGGCATGCTGGGTAATCAGAGGAGGAGAGATGGGCAGGCTGGGTAATCAGAGGAGGAGAGACGGGCAGGCTGGGTAATCAGAGGAGGAGAGACGGGCTGTGTACGCGTCCCAAATGGCACCCTATTCCCTATATAGTGCACTACTTTAGACCAGAGAATGGCACCCTATTCCCTATATAGTGCACTACTTTAGACCAGAGAATGGCACCCTATTCCCTATATAGTGCACTACTTTAGACCAGAGAATGGCACCCTATTCCCTATATAGTGCACTACTTTAGACCAGAGAATGGCACCCTATTCCCTATATAGTGCACTACTTTAGACCAGAGAATGGCACCCTATTCCCTATATAGTGCACTACTTTAGACCAGAGAATGGCACCCTATTCCCTATATAGTGCACTACTTTAGACCAGAGAATGGCACCCTTTTCCCTATATAGTGCACTACTTTAGACCAGAGAATGGCACCCTGTTCCCTTTATAGTGCACTACTTTAGAACAGGGCTCTGGGGAAAAGTAGCGCACTATGTACACTGTGTCCCAATTCTCTGGGAAGTGTACACTCATGCACTCCTCTTCAAGCATTGGATTGGTGTGAAGGGAAGTGAACAAGTGCACACTTGGGGCAGAAGGGTAGATAATTGGGACGCATGCAGACAGAGTTGAGGGAGGTGCTGCTGCAGGAATGTGATGATGAATAGTCTACTGCCTAGGCTAGTGTATTGCATGGATAGATGGGTTGGTACTGGCCTGTATCAGGATGGATGGGTTGATACTGGCCTGTATCAGGATGGATGGGTTGGTACTGGCCTGTATCAGGATGGATGGGTTGGTACTGGCCTGTATCAGGATGGATGGGTTGGTACTGGCCTGTATCAGGATGGATGGGTTGGTACTGGCCTGTATCAGGATGGATGGGTTGATACTGGCCTGTATCAGGATGATGGGTTGGTACTGGCCTGTATCAGGATGGATGGGTTGGTACTGGCCTGTATCAGGATGGATGGGTTGGTACTGGCCTGTATCAGGATGGATGGGTTGGTACTGGCCTGTATCAGGATGGATGGGTTGGTACTGGCCTGTATCAGGATGGATGGGTTGGTACTGGCCTGTATCAGGATGGATGGGTTGGTACTGGCCTGTATCAGGATGGATGGGTTGGTACTGGCCTGTATCAGGATGGATGGGTTGGTACTGGCCTGTATCAGGATGGATGGGTTGGTACTGGCCTGTATCAGGATGGATGGGTTGGTGCTGGCCTGTATCAGGATGGATGGGTTGGTACTGGCCTGTATCAGGATGGATGGGTTAGGGTTAGGGTTAGGGTTAGGGTTAGGCCTGTCACCTCTACCAATCATCCTGAACCAGCCTGTCACCTCTACCAATTATCCTGAACCAGCCTGTCACCTCTAAAAATCATTCTGAAAAAGTCTGTCACCTCTACCACTCATCCTGAACCAGCATGTCACCTCTACCAATCATCATGAACCAGCCTGTCACCTCTACCAATCATCCTGAACCTGCCATTCACCTCTACCAATCATCCTGAACAAGCCTGTCACCTCTACCAATCATCCTGAACCTGCCATTCACCTCTACCAATCATCCTGAACCTGCCATTCACCTCTACCAATCATCCTGAACCTGCCATGCACCTCTACCAATCATCCTGAACCTGCCATTCACCTCTACCAATCATCCTGAACCTGCCATTCACCTCTACCAATCATCCTGAACTTGCCTGTCACCTCTACCAATCATCCTGAACCAGCATGTCACCTCTACCAATCATCCTGAACCAGCCTGTCACCTCTACCAATCATCCTTAACCTGCCATTCACCTCTACCAATCATCCTGAACCTGCCATTCACCTCTACTAATCATCCTGAACTTGCCTGTCACCTCTACCAATCATCCTGAACCAGCATGTCACCTCTACCAATCATCCTGAACCAGCTTGTCACCTCTACCAATCATCCTGAACCTGCCATTCACCTCTACCAATCATCCTGAACTTGCCATTCACCTCTACCAATCATCCTGAACCAGCCTGTCACCTCTACCAATCATCCTGAACCAGCCTGTCACCTCTACCAATCATCCTGAACCAGCCTGTCACCTCTACCAATCATCCTGAACCTGCCATTCACCTCTACCAATCATCCTGAACCAGCCTGTCACTCTACCAATTATCCTGAACCAGCCTGTCACCTCTACCAATCATCCTGAACCAGCCTGTCACCTCTACCAATTATCCTGAACCTGCCATTCACCTCTACCAATCATCCTGAACCAGCCTGTCACCTCTACCAATCATCCTGAACCAGCCTGTCACCTCTACCAATCATCCTGAACCAGCCTGTCACCTCTACCAATCATCCTGAACCTGCCATTCACCTCTACCAATCATCCTGAACCTGCCATTCACCTCTACCAATCATTCTGAACCTGCCATTCACCTCTACCAATCATCCTGAACCTGCCATTCACCTCTACCAATCATCCTGAACTTGCCTGTCACCTCTACTAATCATCCTGAACCAGCATGTCACCTCTACCAATCATCCTGAACCAGCCTGACACCTCTACCAATCATCCTGAACCTGCCATTCACCTCTACCAATCATCCTGAACCTGCCATTCACCTCTACCAATCATCCTGAACTTGCCTGTCACCTCTACCAATCATCCTGAACCAGCATGTCACCTCTACCAATCATCCTGAACCTGCCATTCACCTCTACCAATCATCCTGAACCTGCCATTCACCTCTACCAATCATCCTGAACCAGCCTGTCACCTCTACCAATCATCCTGAACCTGCCATTCACCTCTACCAATCATCCTGAACCTGCCATTCACCACTACCAATCATCCTGAACCTGCCATTCACCTCTACCAATCATCCTGAACTTGCCTGTCACCTCTACCAATCATCCTGAACCAGCATGTCACCTCTACCAATCATCCTGAACCAGCATGTCACCTCTACCAATCATCCTGAACCAGCCTGTCACCTCAACCAATCATCCTGAACCAGCCTGTCACCTCTACCAATCATCCTGAACCAGCCTGTCACCTCTACCAATCATCCTGAACCAGTCTGTCACCTCTACCAATTATCCTGAACCAGCCTGTCACCTCTACCAATCATCCTGAACCAGCCTGTCACCTCTAAAAATCATTCTGAAAAAGCCTGTCACCTCTACCAATCATCCTGAACCAGCCTGTCACCTCTACCAATCATCCTGAACCAGTCTGTCACCTCTACCAATTATTCTGAACCAGCCATTCACCTCTACCAATCATCCTGAACTTGCCTGTCACCTCTACTAATCATCCTGAACCAGCATGTCACCTCTACCAATCATCCTGAACCTGCCATTCACCTCTACCAATCATCCTGAACTTGCCTGTCACCTCTACTAATCATCCTGAACTTGCCTGTCACCTCTACCAATCATCCTGAACCAGCATGTCACCTCTACCAATCATCCTGAACCTGCCATTCACCTCTACCAATCATCCTGAACCTGCCATTCACCTCTACCAATCATCCTGAACCAGCCTGTCACCTCTACCAATCATCCTGAACCTGCCATTCACCTCTACCAATCATCCTGAACCTGCCATTCACCTCTACCAATCATCCTGAACCTGCCATTCACCACTACCAATCATCCTGAACTTGCCTGTCACCTCTACCAATCATCCTGAACCAGCATGTCACCTCTACCAATCATCCTGAACCAGCATGTCACCTCTACCAATCATCCTGAACCAGCCTGTCACCTCAACCAATCATCCTGAACCAGCCTGTCACCTCTACCAATCATCCTGAACCAGTCTGTCACCTCTACCAATTATCCTGAACCAGCCTGTCACCTCTACCAATCATCCTGAACCAGCCTGTCACCTCTAAAAATCATTCTGAAAAAGCCTGTCACCTCTACCAATCATCCTGAACCAGCCTGTCACCTCTACCAATCATCCTGAACCAGTCTGTCACCTCTACCAATTATTCTGAACCAGCCATTCACCTCTACCAATCATCCTGAACTTGCCTGTCACCTCTACTAATCATCCTGAACCAGCATGTCACCTCTACCAATCATCCTGAACCAGCCTGACACCTCTACCAATCATCCTGAACCTGCCATTCACCTCTACCAATCATCCTGAACCTGCCATTCACCTCTACCAATCATCCTGAACTTGCCCGTCACCTCTACCAATCATCCTGAACCAGCATGTCACCTCTACCAATCATCCTGAACCTGCCATTCACCTCTACCAATCATCCTGAACCTGCCATTCACCTCTACCAATCATCCTGAACCAGCCTGTCACCTCTACCAATCATCCTGAACCAGCATGTCACCTCTACCAATCATCCTGAACCAGCCTGTCACCTCAACCAATCATCCTGAACCAGCCTGTCACCTCTACCAATCATCCTGAACCAGCCTGTCACCTCTACCAATCATCCTGAACCAGTCGTCATGTCACCTCTACCAATTATCCTGAACCAGCCTGTCACCTCTACCAATCATCCTGAACCAGCCTGTCACCTCTAAAAATCATTCTGAAAAAGCCTGTCACCTCTACCAATCATCCTGAACCAGCCTGTCACCTCTACCAATCATCCTGAACCAGTCTGTCACCTCTACCAATTATCCTGAACCAGCCTGTCACCTCTACCAATCATTCTGAAAAAGCATTCACCTCTACCAATCATCCTGAACTTGCCTGTCACCTCTACCAATCATCCTGAACCTGCCTGTCACTACCAATCATCCTGAACCAGCCTGTCACCTCTACCTATCATCCTGAAAAAGCCTGTCACCTCTACCAATCATCCTGAACCAGCCTGTCACCTCTATCAATCATTCTAGATAAAATAATGATCCAAGATGGCGTAGCAGTGTGGTCATGTTCTTTGTTGTGTTTCCGTGTAAATAGCCTGTTTTTTTGTATTTTTATTTGTATTTTTCGGACATATTTCCCTATCACACTTTTCATCCTTCTACAAAATATACTTTCCTGGAACCCGCCTCACTCAATGTGGAACGGATTCTATTATTGACTTACCTTTTATCTAGAATATCCAGTTGAAACTAGCTAGCCAGCTAACTAGCTACTTGCTACTAGCCACCGTTAGCGGTTTTCACCCAGAACATCAGATTTTATGCCGGAATAACTGAATCACTGGACATTAACACCGGATCGCAACTAGCTAGCCGCAACCGAATGGATGTTGCTGTTGGCTAATCACCACTGCCCCCGAAGCAAGCACCAGTTAGCCTTGAGCTAGCCTCGAGCCAGGCCCATATCCCGGCTATCTACCTCTCTGTCTACCACTCGGGAGTAGCCAGCTAACTAGCTACTTGCTATTAGCCACCGTTAGCGGTTTTTCACCATTGTCCGTGGCCTGCACTACCTACCAGCCAGCTCTATCCTGGACTATTATCGGCCAGTCTGCACTGTCTGCACAGCACGTTATCAACCCAGAACATATCGGTTTTTCTGCCGGAATCACTGAATCACTGGACCTTTAACACTGGATCATCGCAACTAGCTAGCTGCAACCAAATGGATGTTGCTGTTGGCTAATCAGCCTTGAGCTAGCCTCGAGCCAGGCCCATCTCCCGGCTATCTACCTCTCTGTCAACCGGACAGGACCTCCTAGTGTTGACACGGAGTCCCGCCGATCAAACACGACTGGTCTGCCGACTAAATCGTCTGTTGTGGTTTCAACAGGCTTCCCGTTATGACGTCGACCACGAAGATCCATCTGCTAGCCCCGGTCCGCTAGCACACGCAAGCCGTGGCCTCTTGCTCGCTAGTGCTGTAGCAGCCCCCGAACTACCTCCAAACTCTACTATTGCTGTTCACCGGACCTTAAGATAACTTAGCTATACAGCTGATGCCTGCTGGACTGTTCCTTTATACCGTACCGCATCCTGTTTATGTTTAGCCTCAGCCCAAACTTTGTCGCCATTACCAGCTGTTGTCTTAGCTCTCTCGAATAACACCTGTGATTGCTTTATGCCTCTCTCCCATGTCAATATGCCTTGCTTATTGCTGTTTCGGTTATTTCTTATTGTACTATTTCACTGTAGATCCCCCAGCCCAGCTCAACCTGCCTTAGATAGCTCCTTTGTCCCACCCCCCATACACGCGAAGACCGACTCAATCGGTGCCTCCAGTGATGCTATCTCTTTCATTGTTACCCAATGCTTAGGTTTACCTCCACTGTACTCATATCCTTCCATATCCTTGTCTGTACATAATGCCCTGAATCTATTCTACAACGCCCGGAAATCTGCCCCTTTTTTTCTCTGTACCCAACGCACTAGAAGACCAGTTCTTAAAGCCTTTAGCCGTATCCTTATTCTACTCCTCCTCTGTTCCTCTGGTGATGTAAAGGTTAACCCAGGCCCCGTAGCCCCTAGTATCACTCCTACTCCCCAGGCGTTATCATTTGTTGACTTCTGTAACCGTAAAAGCCTTAGTTTCTTGCACGTTAACATCCGAAGCCTCCTCCCTAAGTTTGAGTTATTCACTGCGTTAGCACACTCCACCAACCCTGATGTTCTAGCAGTGTCTGAATCCTGGCTTAGCTAAGGCCACAAAAAATTCAGAAATGTCCATCCCCAACTACAACATTTTTCGTCTCGATAGAACTGCCAAAGGGGGTGGGGTTGCAATCTACTGTAGAGAGAGCATGCAGAGCTCTATCGTACTATCCAGGTCTATGCCCAAACAGTTTGAGCTTCTAGTTCTAAAAATCCACCTTTCCAGAAATAAGTCTCTCACTGTTGCCGCTTGCTACAGACCCCCTTCAGCCCCGAGCTGTGACCTGAACACCATATGTGAACTGATTGCCTCCATCTATCCTCAGAGTTCCTACTGCTTGGTGACCTAAACTGGGATATGCTTAACACCCCAGCTAACCTACAATCTAAACTAGATGCCCTCAATCTCACACAAATTATCAAGGAACCTACCAGGTACAACCCTAAATCTGTAAACATGGGCACCCTCATAGATATCATCCTGACAAATGTACCCTCTAAATACACCTCTGCTGTTTTCAACCAGGATCTCAGCGATCACTGCCTTATTGCTTGCGTCCGTAATGGGTCCGCGGTCAAACGACCACCCCTCATCACTATCAAACGCTCCCTAAAACACTTTAGCGAGCAGACCTTTCTAATTGACCTGGCCCAGGTATCCTGGATGGATATTGACCTCATTCCGTCAGTAGAGGATGCCTGGTTGTTCTTTAAAAGTGCTTTCCTCTCAATCTTAAATAAGCATGCCCCATTAAAATAATTCAGAACTAAGAGCAAATATAGCCCCTGGTTCTCCTCAGACTTGACTGCCCTTGACCTGCACAAAAACATCCTGTGGCGTACTGCATTAGCATCGAACAGCCCCCGCGATATGCAACTTTTCAGGGAAGTCAGGAACCAATATACACAATCAGTTAGGAAAGCAAAGGCTAGCTTTTTCAAACAGAAATGTGTATCCTGTAGCACTAACTCCAAAAAGTTTTGGGACACTGTAAAGTCCATGGAAAATAAGAGCACCTCCTCCCAACTGCCCACTGCACTGAGGCTAGGAAACACTCTCACCACCGATAAATCTACAATAATTGAGAATTTCAACCAGCATTTTGCTACGGCTGGCCATGCTTTATACCTGGCTACCACTACCCCGGCCACCAGCTCTGCACCCTCCGCTGCAACTTGCCCACCCCCCCCCCCCTGCTTCTCCTTCACACAAATTCAGACAGCTGATGTACTGAAAGAGCTGAAAAATCTGGACCCCTACAAATCAGCTGGGCTAGACAATCTGGACCCTTTCTTTCTAAAATTAGCCGCCGAAATTGTCGCAACCCCTATTACTAGCCTGTTCAACCTCTCTTTCGTAACTTCTGAGATCCCCAGAGATTGGAAAGCTGCCGCGGTCATCCCCCTCTTCAAAGGGGAGGGGGTGACACTCTAGATCCAAACTGTTACAGACCTATATCCATCCTGCCCTGCCTTTCGAAAGTATTTGAAAGCCAAGTTAACAAACAGATCACCGACCATTTTGAATCCCACCGTACCTTCTCCGCTATGCAATCCGGTTTCCGAGCTGGTCATGGGTGCTCCTCAGCCACGCTCAAGGTCCTAAACGATATTATAACCGCGATCGATAAAATACAGTACTGCGCAGCCGTCTTCATCGACCTGGCCAAGGCTTTCGACTCTGTCAACCACCGCATTCTTATTGGCAGACTAAATAGCCTTGGTTTCTCTAATGACTGCCTCGCCTGGTTCACCAACTACTTCTCAGATAGAGTTCAATGTGTCAAATCGGAGGGCCTGTTGTCTGGACCTTTGGCCGTCTCTATGGGGGTGCCACAGGGTTCAATTCTCGGGCCGACTCTATTCTCTGTATATCAATTATGTTGCTCTTGCTGCTGGTGACGCTCGGATCCACCTCTATGCGGACGACACCATTTTGTATACATCTGGTCCTTCATTGGACACTGTGTTAACAAACCTCCAAACGAGCTTCAACGCCATACAACACTCCTTCCGTAGCCTCCAACTGCTCTTAAACACTAGTAAAACGAAATGCATGCTCTTCAACGGAACGCTGCTTGCACCCGCCCACCCGACTAGAATCACTACTCTCGGCGAGTCTGACCATAGAGTATGTGGACAACTACAAATACCTAGGTGTCTGGTTAGACTGTAAACTCTCCTTCCAGACTCACATTAAGCATCTCCAATCCAAAGTTAAATCTAGAATCGGCTTCCTATTTCACAACAAAGCCTCCTTCACTCATGCTGCTAAACATGCCCTCGTAAAACTGACTATCCTACCGATCCTTCGGCGATGTCATTTACAAAATAGCCTCCAACACTCTACTCAGCAAATTGGATGTAGTCTATCACAGTGCCATCCATTTTGTCACCAAAGCCCCATATACTACCCACCCTTGTGACCTGTACGTTCTTGTTGGCTGGCCCTCACTACATATTCGTCGCCAAACCCACTGGCTCCAGGTCATCTATAAATCACTGCTAGGCAGTTGGTGAGCGGACCCCAGACCACACAACCATGAAGGGCAATGGGTTCTATAACTGATTCAAGTATTTTTTGCCAGATCCTAATTGGTATGTGGAATTTTATGTTCCCTTTGATGGCGTGGAAGGCCCTTCTTGCCTTCTCTCTCAGATCGTTCACAGCTTTGTGGAAGTTACCTGTGGCGCTGATGTTTAGGTCGAGGTATGTATAATTTTTTGTGTGCTCTAGGGCAACAGTGTCTAGATGGAATTTGTATTTGTGGTCCTGGCAACTGGACCTTTTTTGGAACACCATTATTTTTGTCTTACTGAGATTTGCTATCAGGGCCCAGGTCTGACAAAATCTGTGCAGAAGATCTAGGTGCTGCTGTTGGCCTGCTTTGGTTGGTGACAGAAGCACCAGATCATCAGCAAACAATATACATTTGACTTCAGATTCTAGTAGGGTAAGGCCGGGTGCTGCTGACTGTTCTAGTGCCCTCGCCAATTTGTTGATATAAATGTTGAAGAGGGTGGGGCTTAAGCTGCATCCCTGTCTCACCCCACGGCCCTGTGGAAAGAAATGTGTGTGTTTTTTGCCAATTTTAACCGCACACTTGTTGTTTGTTTACATGGATTTAATAATGTTGTATGTTTTTCCCTCAACACCACTTTCCATCAATTTGTATAGCAGACCCTCATGCCAAATTGAGTAAAAAGCTTTTTTGAAATCAACAAAGCATGAGAAGACTTTGCCTTTGTGGTCTGTATATTTTATCATTTCATTGAGGATACCATCAACACCACAGGCCTTTTTGGGTTGGAGGGTTTATATCTTGTCCTGTAGTTCATTCAATGCAATTGGAGAATCCAGTGGGTTCTGGTAGTCTTTAATAGTTGATTCTAAGATTTGTATTTGATTATGTAAATGTTTTTGCTGTTTGTTCTTTGTTATAGAGAGAAAAAGATTGGAGAAGTGATTTATCCATACATCTCCGTTTTGGATAGAGAACTCTTCGTGTTTGTTTAGTGTTTTCCAATTTTCCCAGAAGTGGTTAGTCTATGGATTCTTCAATTACATTGAGCTGATTTCTGATGTGCTGTTCATTTTTTTCCCGTAGTGTATTTCTGTATTGTTTTAGTGATTCACCATAGTGAAGGCGTAGGCTTAGGTCTCTATGTTTTTGGTTGGATACAGTGGCTTGCGAAAGTATTCACCCCCCTTGGCATTTTTCCTATTTTGTTGCCTTACAACCTGGAATTAAAATGTATTTTTTGGGGGGTTTGTATCATTTGATTTACACAACATGCCTACCACTTTGACGATGCAAAATGTTTTGTGAAACAAACAAGAAATTAGACAAAAAAACAGAACTTGAGCGTGCATAACTAATCACCCCCCCAAAGTCAATAGAGCCACATTTTTCAGCAATTACAGCTGCAAGTCTCTTGGGGTACAGTGGGGGAAAAAAGTGTTTAGTCAGCCACCAATTGTGCAAGTTCTCCCACTTAAAAAGATCAGAGAGGCCTGTAATTTTCATCATAGGTACACGTCAACTATGACAGACAAAATGAGACAATAAAATCCAGACAAGGTTTTCACACACTGTTGCTGGTATTTTGGCCCATTCCTCCATGCAGATCTCCTCTAGAGCAGTGATGTTTTGGGGCTGTTGCTGGGCAACACGGACTTTCAACTCCCTCCAAAGATTTTCTATGGGGTTGAGATCTGGAGACTGGCTAGGCCACTCCAGGACCTTGAAATGCTTCTTACGAAGCCACTCCTTCGTTGCCCAGGCGGTGTGTTTGGGATCATTGTCATGCTGAAAGACCCAGCCATGTTTCATCTTCAATGCCCTTGCTGATGGAAGGAGGTTTTCACTCAAAATCTCACGATACATGGCCCCATTCATTCTTTCCTTTACACGGATCAGTCGTCCTGGTCCCTTTGCAGAAAAACAGCCCCAAAGCATGATGTTTCCACCCCCATGCTTCACAGTAGGTATGGTGTTCTTTGGATGCAACTCAGCATTCTTTGTCCTCCAAACACGACGAGTTGAGTTTTTACCAAAATAGAACCTGGTGCAGGTCTACAATTTTGTTTCTGGTGTCCTTTGACAGCTCTTTGGTCTTGGCCATAGTGAAGTTTGAATCTCCGTCCCAGTCTCAAATCTCTGGAAGACTGAAACAGGTTTTCCTCAAGAATTTCCTTGTATTTAGCGCCATCCATCATTCCTTCAATTCTGACCAGTTTCCCAGTCCCTGCCGATGAAAACATCCCCACAGCATGATGCTGCCACCACCATGCTTCACTGTTGGGATGGTGTTCTCGGGGTGATGAGAGGTGTTAGATTTGCGCCAGACATAGCATTTTCCTTGATGGCCAAAAAGCTCAATTTTAGTCTCATCTGACTAGAGTACCTTCTTCCATATGTTTGGGGAGTTTCCCACATGCCTTTTGGCGAACACCAAACGTGCTTATTTCTTTCTTTAAGCAATGGCTTTTTCTGGCCACTCTTCCGTAAAGCCCAGCTCTGTGGAGTGTACGGCTTAAAGTGGTCCTATGGACAGATACTCCAATCTCCGCTGTGGAGCTTTGCAGCTCCTTCAGGGTTATCTTTGGTATTTTTTTTGCCTCTCTGATTAATGCCCTCCTTGCCTGGTCCGTGAGTTTTGGTGGGCGGCCCTCTCTTGGCAGGTTTGTTGTGGTGCCATATTCGTTCCATTTTTTTATAATGGATATAATGGTGCCCCCTTGGGATGTTCAAAGTTTTGGATATTTTTTCATAACCCAACCATGATCTGTACTTCTCCACAACTTTGTCCCTGACCTGTTTGGAGAGCTTCTTGGTCTTCACGGTGCCGCTTGCTTGGTGGTGCCCCTTGCTTAGTGGTGTTGCAGACTCTGGGGCCTTTCAGAACAGGTGTGTATATATACTGAGATCATGTGACAGGTCATGTGACACTTAGATTGCACACAGTTGGACTTTATTTAACTAATTATGTGACTTCTGAAGGTAATTGGTTGCACCAGATCTTATTTAGGGGCTTCATAGCAAAGGGGGTGAACATATATGCACGCACCACTTCTGTTATTTATTTTGTAGAAGTAATTTTTTTCATTTCACTTCACCAATTTTGACTATTTTGTGTATGTCCATTAAATGAAATCCAAATAAAAAAATCAATTTAAATTACAGGTTGTAATGCAACAAAATAGGAAAAACGGCAAGGGGTGTCACGTACGTTAAGAGACGGGTCGGACCAAGGTGCAGCGTGAAAGGCGTACATGTTTATTTAACTAATAAACACATGACACAGTAACCAAAATAACAAACTTAACCGTGACGGTCCAAAGGGCTAACACACAAGCCTAAACAGGAACACAACAAGATCCCACAACACTGGCAGGAAAACTGGCTGCCTAAGTATGATCCCCAATCAGAGACAACGAGCGACAGCTGCCTCTGATTGGGAACCACACCCGGCCAAACATAGAAATACAAACCTAGAATATTCACACCCTGACCAAACTAGCTAGAGTTCTATAGGCGAGGAGCAGGAACAGGCCGGGCCGGACTGGCGACGCGCACCACTGGCTTGGTGCGAGGAGCAGGAACAGGCCGGGCCGGACTGGCGACGCGCACCACCGGCTTGGTGCGAGGAGCAGGAACAGGCCGGGCCGGACTGGAAACACCCACCACAGGCTTGGTGCGAGGAGCAGGAACAAGCCGGGCCGGACTGGGAACACGCACCACTTGCTTGGTGCAGGGAGCAGGTTCGGGGCGTACCGGACTGGGAACCGGCGCTGGAGGTCTATGACTGTCTCCGTCCTTTACACTCTGCGCCCCGTCCTCCTCTAGTGATGGCTCCTCCTTGAGCCCCCACGAGTGCAGTAGTCGGTGCTCCTCTCTGTCGCTCCCTGACCACCCTTTTAGCCCCCCCAAAAAAAATATTGGGGCTGTCTCTCCTTCTCCACCCTGATCCCTTTCAGGGCTTCCATCTGCCTTGCCAGATCCTCTCTTATCTCCCGCCAAGTCCATCCTCTCTGCTCTTCCTGGGCACGCTGCTTGGTCCATTGGTGGTGGGATCTTCTGTCACGTACGTTAAGAGACGGGTTGGACCAAGGTGCAGCGTGAAAGGCGTACATGTTTATTTAACTAATAAACACACGACACAATAACCAAAATAACAAACTTAACCGTGACGGTCCAAAGGGCTAACACACAAGCCTAAACAGGAACACAACAAGATCCCACAACACTGGCAGGAAAACTGGCTGCCTAAGTATGATCCCCAATCAGAGACAACGAGCGACAGCTGCCTCTGATTGGGAACCACACCCGGCCAAACATAGAAATACAAACCTAGAATATTCACACCCTGACCAAACTAGCTAGAGTTCTATAGGCCAGGGCGTGACAAGGGGGATGAATACTTTTGCAAGGCGCTGTAGATTTCTCAATTTCTTTCTTAGGTTTTTGCAAGTTTACACCTTCACTATTACAGTGAAACGTTTTGTCCAGGAAGTTGTCTAAAAGGGATTGAATTTGTTGTTGCCTAATAGTTTTTTGTTAGGTTTCTACACTACTTTCCTTCCATCTTTAGCATGTCTTAATATTATTCAGTTCCTTTGGCTTTGATGCCTCTTTATTGAGTGTTGCTCTGTTCAAGTAGACTGTGATTTTGTTGTAGTCTGATAGGGGTGTCAGTGGGCTGACTGTGAATGCTCTGAGAGACTGGGTTGAGGTCAGTGATAAAATAGTCTACAGTACTACTTCCAAGAGATGAGCTATAGGTGTACCTACCATAGGAGTCCCCTCCAAGCCTGCTGCCAAGAGATGAGCTATAGGTGTACCTACCATAGGAGTCCCCTCCAAGCCTGCTGCCAAGAGATGAGCTATAGGTGTACCTACCATAGGAGTCCCCTCCAAGCCTGCTGCCAAGAGATGAGCTACAGGTGTACCTCCCTCCAGGTAGGTGTTTGTCCCCCTGTGTGTTGAGGGTGTCAGGTTCTTGTCCAGTTCTGGCATTTAGGTTGTCATAGACTAGTACATGTCCCTGGGTTTGGAAATGATTGATCTCCCCCTCAAGGATGGAGAAGCTGTCTTTATTACAGTATGGGGATTCTAGTGGGGGGATATAGGTAGCACACAGGACATATTTCTCTGTTGAGATCATATCCTTTTTAATTTCTAGCCAAATGTAAAATGTTCCTGTTTTGATTAATTTAATAGAGTGAGTTAGGTCTGCTCTATACCAAATTAGCACACCCCCTGAGTCCCTTCCCTGTTTCACACCTGGTAGTTTGGTGGATGGGACTACCAGCTCTCTGTAACCTAGAGGGCAACCAGTGGGTCCGTCTCCTCTATACCATGTTTCTTGAAGGATGACAATGTCTGTATTTCCATTTTGATCAAGTCTGGGTTCCTGCTCTTTAGGCCAAGGGCAGATGACCTCAGGCCTTGTATATTCCTTGTATATTCTCTCTCATTCTTAGTCTCTTTGTCTCTCTCTCTCAATCCTTCTTTCTCTCTCTCTCCTCTCTGTCCTCTCTCTCTCTCTCTCTCTCTCTCTCTCTCGCTCACTATCTCCTGCTCACACATTTGTTTTTCTCTCTATCACACACACGTTGTCTTTAGGCCAGCTGTTTACCAAGAGACATTCTGTTTACTTTGTGGATTCAGTCTGAGAGAGATATTCTGAGAGCAGTGAACGTGTGGCTGTGACCGCCCTGTCATCACTGTTTGATATATTTTACTGCAGATAAAAACCGAGTCAACCTGAAGTGTGGGTGTCCGTGTGTCTTTCTTCTGGAGGGATATGTGAAGTTGGTTACAAAATTGGCAAGAAACATTCTGTTTACCAAAATACATTCTGTTTACCAAGAGACATTCTGTTTACCAAGAAACATTCTGTTTACCAAAATACATTCTGTTTACCAAGAGACATTCTGTTTACCAAGAAACATTCTGTTTACCAAAATACATTCTGTTTACCAAGAGACATTCTGTTTACCAAGAAACATTCTGTTTACCAAAATACATTCTGTTTACCAAGAGACATTCTGTTGACCAAGAAACATTCTGTTTACCAAAATACATTCTGTTTACCAAAATACATTCTGTTTACCAAGAGACATTCTGTTGACCAAGAAACATTCTGTTTACCAAAATACATTCTGTTTACCAAAATACATTCTGTTTACCAAGAGACATTCTGTTGACCAAGAAACATTCTGTTTACCAAAATACATTCTGTTTACCAAAATACATTCTGTTTACCAAGAGACATTCTGTTTACCAAGAAACATTCTGTTTACCAAGAGACATTCTTTTGACATTACTATGTAACAACATGTTAATAACATTTTATTAGAGTAATTACAATGTTGCTACATATGGACATATAATAACTATGAAACCTTTTGATATAAATCTTTATTAATGAATACATATTAATCTCCAAGGAGTAGAATATAATGGAAAGCCTATGAGCAGAATGGGTTTGTAATAATTTATGCCAACGCTAACTATGTAGCATATGCTTTATGGTAGTTGGAGAACGATCATGAAAAGGAAATGTGCACTACAGCTTTAAATGAGAGCGTTTGTCGCTGTAGCTGTGCCAAGACCGAGATCTGCCTGCCATCAAATCCGCAAAGACTCGCAGGCTTCACTATCGCCTCGATTGCGTTGGACACAACAGTGCGGAAACAATTCATGCAGCCTACTTTATCGGCGAGCACGAAGAGCCTGTGGCCTATTACTAATCGATCTAATCGTATTGTGCGTGATAGTTAAATGTTCCAACTTTACGCACGGATAATAGCCTAGGCAACATCAATCCACAGCAAGGCACTTGTTGATTTGAATAGACTTCCTCACAGCCGTCCGCTGCTTGGGAGTACTACTTAGCTTTTTTGGGAGACCTGCGGCTACAGATGGATCCTTCGGGAGGTTGTCATTAGTTTACCCAGGTCGTGTGTTACAGAGACGACTACAGAAGGCGATGATCCTCGGCTTTTAAGAGGTGGACCGCCCGGCAGCGTCCTCAACATCATCACTATCTGCTACCGGGGGAGGGGGCATGGGCAACCAGGTGGATAAAATTAAACTGTCACATCTAAGTTACGCAGAAGTTCCCACAGTGGACCCCAACGGACTGGACACTGAGGAGGGTCCTCGAATCGGAGTGTCTTATATTTTCTCAACCGATGACGAGGAACAGGAGGGCGAAAACAGTAACGTAGATGGAGCGGATAAAGAGCACCACACTGGAACGGAACAGAAACACTACGACAAGCGAAACGAGGTGGAGTGCGCGGTTTACCACCGGGAGGAATGTATTTACGAGAAGAGCGTCAAGACCGCGGACATGGAAATATATTCTCCCGAGAATTTATTAAACAAATGCAAGGCAGGTGACCTGGTGGAGTTCGTAACAACGGGGCAGTACCCCCACTGGGCGGTGTACGTCGGGGACTTCCAGGTGGTGCACCTGTACAGAGCAGAGATAAAGAACAGCTTCCTGACAGACGCCAGCCAGGGAAGGAGATGTAGGATAGTCAACGAGCTGTATAAATTCAAAGCCCTCAGCGCCGATATGGTGGTTCAGAACGCCATGGAACAGGTTGGCGCTAAAGACAGAGAGTTGAGCTGGAGAAATTCAGAGTGCTTTGCCGCTTGGTGCAGATTTGGCAAACGGGAGTTCAAAATGGGTGGGGAGATCCGGATAGGAAAACAGCCATACAGGTTAAAGATCCTGATGTCAGATAAACAGTCTCAAATGCTGGAGTTTCAGTGTTTAGAGGACTTGATCATGGAGAAGAGGAGACACGACCAGGTGGGAAGGACATCAGTGGTCCAGGAGCTGGCCAATAATTTGAACAGTGTGGAAGAGATCAAAAGTGATCCACTCAGTGATTCAATAACTGCACAGGTTACTCAGTGATCTGCTGGATTTAAGATGATGATGTCCCTTTCCTATCCAATCACAGACCACTATCTAAGTGGAGTTCCAAACACACGTTTTGATGAATAGAATCAAAATCGCACATTCATGTCTGTGTTTTTTGATTGATGGAAGAAAAATAGTCTCAAAGGAGCAGAATATGATTTGTTCATGTTGATGTTTCATAATGATTTATATGATAATATACTGTACATGTTTATATGTCTCACCCAGGAAACTGTCATACATACATACCTCTAGCCCTAAGGTTATGTCATTCTAATGAAAACATGTTGTAGAGTATTGGTTGATCAATCATCTAGCTTATTGTACTGTACCAATAATTTGAGTCAAGTAAATGATCATTACATCTTTGCAATCGAACTGGCTTTTATTCCTTGCTGTCTACAGGTGCTGTTTCCTCTGACACTATCTCTAGGCCAAAATGGATGCTTCCCAAATGGGACCCTATTCCCCATAGTGCACTACATCTGGCCAGGGCCTAGGGCTCAAAGGTAGTGCACTATGAAGGGGATACGGTGACATTTGGGACATAGCCATAGTCCTTTCATCATTCATGCTCACTTATTTTCTGTTTCCACCTGCTTTACAGTCAGCCTCATATCTCAGAGTACTAGCCTGTTTCCACCTGCTTCACAGTCAGCCTCATATCTCAGAGTACTAGCCTGTTTCCACCTGCCTTACAGTCAGCCTCATATCTCAGAGTACTAGCCTGTTTCCACCTGCTTCACAGTCAGCCTCATATCTTATCATACCTTTACAGTCTAAAGCAGGTGAAACAGTTTGAAGGTGGTAAAGGAAGTGAAACAGTGAGTTCTTCACACCAAGACGGCCTGGTCCTTTTCTTGTGACCCCATGATGTTAGTATCCCCTGGGTACTGACCTAGGATCAGCTTCCCCTCCCCCCATCCTAACCTTGATCATTAGTGGGGGGGGAGCCAGACCAATCCAAGATCAGCATCTACAGGCAACTCCACCGAGAGAGGATGAGGATGCATGGATTCATTCACTGAGTGTAGTGGTGGTTATTCAGGGTCCCTTTAGTGTTAGTAGAGAGGATGAGGATGCATGGATTCATTCACTGAGTGTAGTGGTGGTTATTCAGGGTCCCTTTAGTGTTAGTAGAGAGGATGAGGATGCATGGATTCATTCACTGAGTGCAGTGGTGGTTATTGAGGGTTTTTGTAGTTGGGGGAGAGAGCATATGATGTGTAGCATATAGCAGAAATTTGTATTTATTTTCAGTTGGTGCACATTGTGCCAGCCAGTCAGTCAGTGTTATATGGATGGTTATGTCTGTCTTTACTGTCAGCTGCTAAACAGTATGTGGAGGCTTCTCAGGGATTGACCTGAAGGGTTGCCCTATTGCCTGGGGCAGGTGAACTGAGAAGTCGGAAAGTTGAGCCTGCTCTGAGGTTGTCCCAGCTAATAAAAAATACAAAGAAACTGCAAAGGATTCCTGTAGGCCTAACCTAAAACGGATCTTTCTGATCTTTCATTTTTAAGTCATAGACAAACAATTTCTAGAATGTTGGTATCTGGGCAAGTTGAGCCTTCTCTGTGGTTTCCCCATTAGGAATTACAGTAGCCTAAAATAGTGGCTACACACACGCAGTTTCTTTAGCTGCTATTTACATTACAGTATTTATCTGCTATTTAGAACGTTTTAATAAAAAATGACACAACAACTAATGTGAAGACGAAAAAAGTAGTTGTCTTAAATGTAGCCCCTATTTACTGTTGAACTCAGTGGGGGCTTAAATGTAGCCCCTATTTACTGTTGAATTCAGTGGGGTTTGTCTAACTAATAGCTAACTTGATAAGGGAAAATGTACATTTAATCAATTTTAGAACAAGGTTGTAACGTAACAAAAGTCAAGGGGTCTGAATACTTTCTTACTTACTCATTGTTTTTCTTCCTCCAGTAAAACTCATTGGGGGGGGGGGGGGGGACGCAAATAGTCTGGATAGCCATGATTAGCTTGTCAGGAGTCTTATGGCTTGGGGGTAGAAGCTGTTAAGAAACCTTTTGGACCTAGACTTGGCGCTCCGGTACCGCTTGCCGTGCGGTAGCAAAGAGAACAGTCTATGACTAGGGTGGCTGGAGTCTTTGAGAATTTTTAGGGCTTTCCTCTGACACCGCCTGGTATAGAGGTCGTGGATGGCAGGAAGCTTGGCCCCAATGATGTACTGGGCCATACGCACTACCCTCTGTAGTGCCTTGCGGTCAGAGGCTGAGCAGTTGCCATACCAGGCGGTGTTGCAACCAGTCAGGATGCTCTCGATGGTGCAGCTGTATAACTTTTTGAGGATCTGAGGACACATGCCAAATCTTTTCAGTCTCCTGAGGGGAAATAGGCTTTGTCGTGCCCTTTTCATAACTGTCTTGGTGTGTTTGGACCATGATGGTTTGTTGGTAATGTGGACACCAAGGAACTTGAAGCTCTCAACCTGTTCTCAACCTGTTCCACTACAGCCCTGTCGATGAGAATGGGGGGTGCTCAGTCCTCTTTTTTTCCCTGTAGTCCACAATCATCTCCTTTGTCTTGGTCATGTTGAGGGAGAGGTTGTTATCCTGGCACCACACGGCCAGGTCTCTGACCTCCTCCCTATAGGCTGTCTCATCGTTGTTGGTGATCATGCCTACCAGAAAAATTACTGTTATACTATTCCAGGTATTCCTTAAAGAGGTAGGGTTTCAAGTGTCTCTGGAAGGTGGTCAGTGACTCAGGTGTCCTGGCATCGTGGGGGAGCTTGTTCCACCATTGGGGTGCCAGAGCAGCGAATAGCTTTGACTGGGCTGAGCGGGAACTATGCTTCCGTAGAGGTAGGGGGGCTAGCAGGCCAGAGGTGGATGAACGTAGTGCCCTCGTTTGGGTCTGATCAGAGCCTGAAGATAAGGAGGTGCCGTTCCCCTCACAGCTCCATAGGCAAGCACCATGGTTTTGTAGTAGATGCGAGCTTCTACTGGAAGCCAGTGGAGTGTGCGGAGGAGCGCGGTGACATGAGAGAACTTGGGAAGGTTGAACACCAGACAGGCTGCAGCGTTCTGGATAAGTTGTAGGGGTTTAATGGCACAGGCAGGGAGCCCAGCCAAACAGCGAGTTGCAGTAACCAGACGGGAGATGACAAGTGCCTGGATTAGGACCTGTGCCGCTTTTTGTGTAAGGTAGGGTCGTACTCTCCGAATGTTGTAGAGCATGAACCTGCAGGATCAGGTCACCTCTTTGATGTTAACAGAGAACGACAGGGTGTTGTCCAGGGTCACGCCAAGGTTATTTGCACTCTGGGAGGAGGACACTATGGAGTTGTCAACCGTGATGGCGAGATCATGGAGCGGGCAGTCCTTCCCCTTGAGGAAGAGCAGCTCCGTCTTGCCGAGGTTCAGCTTGAGGTGGTGATCTGACTTCCACACTGTTATGTTTGCCAGACATGCAGATATGTGATTCGCCACCTGGTTATCAGAAGGGGGAAAGGAGAAAATTAATTGTGTGTCGTCTGTATAGCAATGATAGGAGAGACCATGGCTTCTGGTCTGGGTAGTATGTACGGTCACTGTGGGGATGACATTATCTATGCACTTATTGATGAAGCCAGTGACTGATGTGGTGTACTCCTCAATGATATCGGAAGAATCCCGGAACATATTCCAATCTGTGCTAGCAAAACAGTCCTGTAGCTTAGCATCTGCGTCATCTGACCACTTCCTTATTAACCGAGTCACTGGTACGTCCTGCTTTAGTTTTTGCTTATAAGCAGGAATCAGGAGGATAGAGTTATGGTCAGATTTGCCAAATGGAGGGCGAGGGAGAGCTTTGTACGCGTCTCTGTGTGTGGAGTAAAGGTGGTCTAGAGTTTTTTTTCCTCTGGTTGCACATTTAACATGCTGGTAGAAATTAGGTAGAACGGATTTAAGTTTCCCTGCATTAAAGTCCCCGGCCACTAGGAGTGCTGCATCTGGATGAGAGTTTTCCTGTTTACTTATGGCCTTATACAGCTCATTGAGTGCAATCTTAATGCCAGCATTGGTTTGTGGTGGTAAATAGACAGCTATGAAAAATATAGATGAAAACTCTCTTGGTAAATAGTGTGGTCTACAGCTTATCATAAGATACTCTACCTCAGGCGAGCAAAACCTCGAGACTTCCTTAGTATTTGATTTTGTGCACCAGCTGTTGTTTACCAATATACACAGACCGCCACCCCTTGTCTTACCAGAGTCAGCCGTTCTATCCTGCAGATGTAGCGTATAGCCCGCTAGCTGTATGTTGTCCATGTCGTCGTTCAGCCACGACTCTGTAAAACATAAGATATTACAGTTTTTAATGTCCAGTTGGTAGGATAAGCGTAATCGTAGGTCATCTAATTTATTTTCAAATGATTGAAGATTGGCTAATAGGATTGATGGGAGCAGCAGTTTACTCGCTCGCCGTCGGATCCTTACAAGGCACCCCGACCTACGTCCACGATATCTCCGTCTCTTCCTCATGCGAATGACAGGGATTTGGGCCTTGTTGGGTGTCTGTAGAATATCCTTCGCATCCGACTCGTTGAAGAAAAAAATCTTTGTCCAATATGAGGTGAGTAATCGCTGTCCTGATATCCAGAAGCTCTTTTTGGTCATAAGAGACGATGGCAGAAACAATATGTACAGAATAAATTACAAATAACGCGAGAAAACACACATAATAGTACAACTGGTTAGAGGGCTGTAAAACGGCAGCCATCTTCTCCGGCGCCATTCAACAAACTGCCTTTCAGACCTTAATGTCAAACCCTGTATCAATATCTTTGGGTTTATTTTCAGCTGCACTAAGCACTCAGTCAATGGTGTCTGTTCCTCAGTTTCTAACTGTGGAGGCTTCGGGCGGTGTCCAAGGGGCCAGGCTATATATGTTGCTAGTGTAACAGTGTTGTTTCCGTCCCTCTCCTGGGCTTGAACCAGGGACCCTCTGAACACATGGACAACAGTCAGCCTCGACGTATCGTTACCCGTCGCTCCACAAAAGCTGCGGCAGAGAAACAACTACTCCAAGGTCTCAGAGGGATGTCAGAGAAGACATGTTGTTTGAAATCGCTCCAAGAATGAAGAAGCACAATAAGATAGTTGAGGTGTTTATTGTTGAGAAACTTATTTTCTTCCTTCACTCTGCTGTTCCACTATTTCTATGAAACTGCAAATTTCATTCACAAACACAAGCACAGACGCGCGCGCGCGTGCGCACACACACACACACACACACACACACACACACACACACACACACACACACACACACACACACACACACACACACAAACAAACAAACAAACAAACAAACAAACAAACACACACACACAACTGTTTCACAGAAGTAAACAAAATAGTATTTTCCAAGACAGAGGTAAGCTGCAATTTAGGCCTCAATCTTGATTCTTGAAATGTCTCTGCAGGGGTATCTGTGTTGCTCTGCTAACAGCCAATCAGCCGTGAACTACAGGAGCCCCATGAATAATACCTCAAAAAACACTTCAGCTGGTGAATCATCAAAAAGACCACCAGGAGTCTTCCGTCAGCAGCCATTCTTAAGGAGCCACCTATTAAACGTTGTTCCTTTGAGACCAGTCGGCCAAAGCTCGTTCAGAATGGTTTATGATTACAAGCCCCCATCTCATGTTGTGCAGGAGACCACTGGGCAAACACAGAGCCAAGGATGGCGAGAGACAGAGAGAGATTAGTGATTACAGCTGACACACTGAGAGACAGAGAGAGACTAGTGATTACAGCTGACACATTGGGAGACAGAGAGAGACTAGTGATTACAGCTGACACACAGAGAGACAGAGAGAGACAAGTGATTACAGCTGACACATTGGGAGACAGAGAGAGACTAGTGATTACAGCTGACACACTGAGAGACAGAGATAGACTAGTGATTACAGCTGACACACTGAGAGACAGAGAGAGGCTAGTGATTACAGCTGACACAGTGAGAGACAGAGAGAGGCTAGTGATTACAGCTGACACACTGAGAGACAGAGAGAGACTAGTGATTACAGCTGACACATAGAGACAGTGAGACAAGTGATTACAGCTGGCACACTGAGAGACAGATAGAGACTAGTGATTACAGCTGACAAACTGAGACAGAGAGGCTAGTGATTACAGCTGACACACTGAGAGACAGAGAGAGACTAGTGATTACAGCTGACACACTGAGAGACAGAGAGAGACTAGTGATTACAGCTGACACACTGGGAGACAGAGAGACTAGTGATCACAGCTGACACATAGAGACAGAGAGACAAGTGATTACAGCTGGCACACTGAGAGACAGAGAGAGACTAGTGATTACAGCTGACAAACTGAGACAGAGAGGCTAGTGATTACAGCTGACACACTGAGAGACAGAGAGAGACTAGTGATTACAGCTGACACATTGAGAGACAGAGAGACTAGTGATTACAGCGGACACACTGAGAGACAGAGAGAGGCTAGTGATTACAGCTGACACATTGAGAGACAGAGAGACTAGTTATTACAGCTGACACACTGAGAGACAGAGAGAGACTAGTGATTACAGCTGACACACTGAGAGACAGAGGCTAGTTATTACAGCTGAAACACTGAGAGACAGAGAGAGATGAAGGTTTACAGCGGACACACTGAGAGACAGAGGCTAGTGATTACAGCTGACACACTGAGAGACAGAGATACTAGTGATTACAGCTGACACACAGAGACATAGAGACTAGTGATTACAGCGGACACACTGAGAAAGAGAGAGACTAGTGATTACAGCTGACACACTGAGACACAGAGAGAGACAAGTGATTACAGCTGACACACTGAGAGACAGAGAGAGGCTAGTAATTACAGATGACACACTGAGAGACAGAGGCTAGTGATTACAGCTGACACACTGAGAGACAGAGAGACGCTAGTGATTACAGCTGACAC
Organism: Coregonus ussuriensis; assembly: GCA_031479575.1. Classification (NCBI taxonomy): domain Eukaryota; kingdom Metazoa; phylum Chordata; class Actinopteri; order Salmoniformes; family Salmonidae; genus Coregonus; species Coregonus ussuriensis. Next base: position 754,106 of record CM062489.1, read on the forward strand.
ACTGAGACACAGAGAGAGACGAGTGATTACAGCTGACACTGAGAGACAGAGAGAGGCTAGTGATTACAGCTGACACACTGAGAGACAGAGAGAGGCTAGTGATTACAGCTGACACACTGAGAGACAGAGGCTAGTGATTACAGCTGACACACTGAGAGACAGAGAGAGGCTAGTGATTACAGCTGACACACTGAGAGATAGAGAGAGGCTAGTGATTACAGCTGACACACTGAGAGACAGAGAGAGATTAGTGATTACAGCTGACACACTGAGACACAGAGAGAGACGAGTGATTACAGCTGACACTGAGAGACAGAGAGAGGCTAGTGATTACAGCTGACACACTGAGAGACAGAGAGAGGCTAGTGATTACAACTGACACACTGAGAGACAGAGAGAGATTAGTGATTACAGCTGACAGAGACAGAGAGAGACTAGTGATTACAGCTGACACACTGAGAGACAGAGGCTAGTGATTACAGCTGACACACTGGGAGACAGAGAGACTAGTGATTACAGCTGACAGAGACAGAGAGAGACTAGTGATTACAGCTGACACACAGGGAGACATTGAGAGGCGTAGTGATTACAGCTGACACACTGGGAGACCGAGAGAGACTAGTGATTACAGCTGACAGTGAGAGACAGAGAGAGACTAGTGATTACAGATGACACATTGGGAGACAGAGAGGCTAGTGATTACAGCTGACACACAGAGACAGAGAGAGACTAGTGATTACAGCTGGCACACTGAGAGACAGAGAGAGACTAGTGATTACAGCTGACACACAGAGACAGAGAGAGACTAGTGATTACAGCTGGCACACTGAGAGACAGAGAGAGACTAGTGATTACAGCTGACAGTGAGAGAGAGAGAGGCTAGTGATTACATCTGACACACTGGGAGACAGAGAGGCTAGTGATTACATCTGACACACTGAGAGACAGAGAGAGAGACTAGTGAATACAGCTGACACAGTGAGAAACAGAGAGACTAGTGATTACAGCTGACACAGTGAGAGACAGAGAGACTAGTGATTACAGCTGACACACTGGGAGACAGAGAGAGACTAGTGATCACAGCTGACACATGGAGACAGAGACTAGTGATTACAACTGACACACTGAAAGACAGAGACTAGAGATGACAGCTGACAAACATAGAGAGACTAGTGACTACAGCTGAAACACTGAGAGACAGAGAGCGGCTAGTGATTACAGCTGACACACTGAGAGACAGAGAGAGGATAGTGATTACAGCTGACACACTGGGAGAGAGAGAGAGGCTAGTGATTACAGCTGACACACTGAGAGACAGAGAGACTAGTGATTACAGCTGACACACTGGGAGACAGAGAGAGACTAGTGATTACAGCTGACACTGAGCGATAGAGAGAGACTAGTGATTACAGCTGACACAGTGATAGACAGAGAGAGACTAGTGATTACAGCTGACACACTGAGAGACAGAGAGAGACTAGTGATTACAGCTGACACACAGATAGACTATTGATTACAGCTGAAACACTGATAGACAGAGAGAGACTAGTGATTACAGCTGACACATAGAGAGAGACTAGTGATTACAGCTGAAACACTGAGAGACAGAGAGAGACTAGTGATTACAGCTGACACACTGATAGACAGAGAGAGACTAGTGATTACAGCTGACACACTGAGAGACAGAGAGACTAGTGATTACAGCTGACACAGTGAGAGACAGAGAGACTAGTGATTACAGCTGACACACTGGGAGACAGAGAGAGACTAGTGATCACAGCTGACACATGGAGACAGAGACTAGTGATTACAACTGACACACTGAAAGACAGAGACTAGAGATGACAGCTGACAAACATAGAGAGACTAGTGACTACAGCTGAAACACTGAGAGACAGAGAGCGGCTAGTGATTACAGCTGACACACTGAGAGACAGAGAGAGGATAGTGATTACAGCTGACACACTGGGAGAGAGAGAGAGGCTAGTGATTACAGCTGACACACTGAGAGACAGATAGAGACTAGTGATTACAGCCGACACAGTGAGAGACATAGAGACTAGTGATTACAGCCGACACAGTGAGAGACATAGAGAGACTAGTGATTACATCTGACACACTGGTAGACAGAGAGGCTAGTGATTACAGCTGACACACTGAGAGACAGAGAGAGACTAGTGATTACAGCTGACACACTGAGAGACAGAGAGAGATTAGTGATTACAGCTGACACTTGGGAGACAGAGAGGCTAGTGATTACAGCTGACACACTTGGAGACAGAGAGAGACTAGTGATTACAGCTGACACACTGATAGACAGAGAGAGACTAGTGATTACAGCTGACACACTGAGAGACAGAGAGAGGCTAGTGATTACAGCTGACACACTGAGAGACAGATAGAGACTAGTGATTACAGCTGACACACAGAGAGAGACTAGTGATTACAGCTGAAACACTGAGAGACAGAGAGAGACTAGTGATTACAGCTGACACACTGAGAGACAGATAGAGACTAGTGATTACAGCCGACACAGTAAGAGACATAGAGAGACTAGTGATTACAGCTGACACACTGAGAGACAGAGAGAGGCTAGTGATTACAGCTGACACACTGAGAGACAGAGAGAGGCTAGTGATTACAGCTGACACACAGAGACAGAGAGAGACTAGTGATTACAGCTGACACACTGAGAGACAGAGAGAGACTAGTGATTACAGCTGACACACTGAGAGACAGAGAGAGGCTAGTGATTACAGCTGACACACTGAGAGACAGAGAGAGGCTAGTGATTACAGCTGACACACAGAGACAGAGAGAGACTAGTGATTACAGCTGACACACTGAGAGACAGAGAGAGACTAGTGATTACATCTGACACACTGGTAGACAGAGAGACTAGTTATTACAGCTGACACATTGAGAGACAGAGAGAGACTACTGATTACAGCTGACATACTGAGAGACAGAGAGAGATTAGTGATTACAGCTGACACTTGGGAGACAGAGAGGCTAGTGATTACAGCTGACACACTGAGAGACTAGTGATTATAGCTGACACACTGGGAGACAGAGAGAGACTAGTGATTACAGCTGACAGTGAGAGACAGAGAGAGACTAGTGATTACATCTGACACACTGGGAGACAGAGAGGCTAGTGATTACAGCTGACACACTGAGAGACAGAGAGAAGCTAGTGATTACAGCTGACACAATGGGAGACAGAGAGAGACTAGTGATTACAGCTGACACACTGGGAGACCGAGAGAGACTAGTGATTACAGCTGACAGTGAGAGACAGAGAGAGACTTGTGATTACAGCTGACACACTGGGAGACAGAGACTAGTGATTACAGCTGACACACTTGGAGACAGAGAGGCTAGTGATTACAGCTGACACACTGAGAGACAGAGAGAGGCTAGTGATTACAGCTGACACACTGAGAGACAGAGAGAGACTAGTGATTACAGCTGACAGTGAGAGAAAGAGAGAGACTAGTGATTACAGCTGACACACTGGGAGACAGAGACTAGTGATTAAAGCTGACACACTGGGAGACAGAGAGGCTAGTGATTACAGCTGACACACTGAGAGACAGAGAGAGGCTAGTGATTACAGCTGACACACTGAGAGACAGAGAGAGACTAGTGATTACAGCTGACAGTGAGAGACAGAGAGAGACTAGTGATTACAGCTGACACACTGGGAGACAGAGACTAGTGATTACAGCTGACACACTGGGAGACAGAGAGAGGCTAGTGATTACAGCTGACACACTGAGAGACAGAGAGAGACTAGTGATTACAGCTGACAGTGAGAGACAGAGAGAGACTAGTGATTACAGCTGACACACAGAGTCAGTTAGAGACTAGTGATTACAGCTGACACACTGGGAGACAGAGAGGCTAGTGATTACAGCTGACACACTGAGAGACAGAGAGAAGCTAGTGATTACAGCTGACAGTGAGAGACAGAGAGAGACTAGTGATTACAGCTGACACACTGGGAGACAGAGACTAGTGATTACAGCTGACACACTGAGAGACAGAGAGAGGCTAGTGATTACAGCTGACACACTGAGAGACAGAGAGAGACTAGTGATTACAGCTGACACACTGAGAGACAGAGAGACTAGTGATTACAGCTGACAGTGAGAGACATAGAGAGACTAGTGATTACAGCTGACACACTGAGAGACAGAGAGAGGCTAGTGATTACAGCTGACACACTGAGAGACAGAGAGAGACTAGTGATTACAGCTGACAGTGAGAGACAGAGAGAGACTAGTGATTACAGAGAACACACAGAGTCAGTTATAGACTAGTGATTACAGCTGACACACTGGGAGACAGAGAGGCTAGTGATTACAGCTGACACACTGAGAGACAGAGAGAGGCTAGTGATTACAGCTGACACAGTGAGAGACAGAGAGAGGCTAGTGATTACAGCTGACACACTGAGAGACAGAGTGAGACTAGTGATTACAGCTGACATACTGAGAGACAGAGAGACTAGTGATTACAGCTGACACAGTGAGAGACAGAGAGAGACTAGTGATTACAGCGGACACACTGAGAGACAGACAGAGACTAGTGATTACAGCTGACATACTGAGAGACAGATAGAGACTAGTGATTACAGCTGACACACTGGGAGACAGAGAGAGACTAGTGATTACAGCTGACAGTGAGAGACAGAGAGAGACTAGTGATTACAGCTGACACAGTGAGAGACAGAGAGACTAGTGATTACAGCTGACACACTGGGAGACAGAGAGAGACTAGTGATTACAGCTGACACGCAAAGAGAGATTAGTGATTACAGCTGACACACTGAGAGAGAGAGACTAGTGATTACAGCTGACACACAGACACACAGAGACTAGTGATTAGATCTGACACATTGAAAGACAGAGAGACTAGTGATTACAGCTGACAAACTGAGACAGAGAGGCTAGTAATTACAGCTGACAAACTGAGACAGAGAGGCTAGTGATTACAGCTGACACACTGAGAGACAGAGAGAGACTAGTGATTACAGCTGACACAGTGAGAGACAGAGAGAGGCTAGTGATTACAGCTGACACACTGAGCGACAGATAGAGACTAGTGATTACAGCTGACAAACTGAGACAGAGAGGCTAGTGATTACAGCTGACAAACTGAGACAGAGAGGCTAGTGATTACAGCTGACACACTGAGAGACAGAGAGAGACTAGTGATTACAGCTGACACAGTGAGAGACAGAGATAGACTAGTGATTACAGCTGACAAACTGAGACAGAGAGGCTAGTGATTACAGCTGACAAACTGAGACAGAGAGGCTAGTGATTACAGCTGACACACTGAGAGACAGAGAGAGACTAGTGATTACAGCTGACACAGTGAGAGACAGAGAGAGGCTAGTGATTACAGCTGACACACTGAGAGACAGATAGAGACTAGTGATTACAGCTGACACAGTGAGAGACAGAGAGAGGCTAGTGATTACAGCTTACACACTGAGAGACAGAGAGAGACTAGTGATTACAGCTGACACAGTGAGAGACAGAGAGAGACTAGTGATTACAGCTGACACACTGAGAGATAGAGATAGACTAGTGATTACAGCTGACAGTGAGAGACAGAGAGAGACTTGTGATTACAGCTGACACACTGGGAGACAGAGACTAGTGATTACAGCTGACACACTTGGAGACAGAGAGGCTAGTGATTACAGCTGACACACTGAGAGACAGAGAGAGGCTAGTGATTACAGCTGACACACTGAGAGACAGAGATAGACTAGTGATTACAGCTGACAGTGAGAGAAAGAGAGAGACTAGTGATTACAGCTGACACACTGGGAGACAGAGACTAGTGATTAAAGCTGACACACTGGGAGACAGAGAGGCTAGTGATTACAGCTGACACACTGAGAGACAGAGAGAGGCTAGTGATTACAGCTGACACACTGAGAGACAGAGAGAGACTAGTGATTACAGCTGACAGTGAGAGACAGAGAGAGACTAGTGATTACAGCTGACACACTGGGAGACAGAGACTAGTGATTACAGCTGACACACTGGGAGACAGAGAGAGGCTAGTGATTACAGCTGACACACTGAGAGACAGAGAGAGACTAGTGATTACAGCTGACAGTGAGAGACAGAGAGAGACTAGTGATTACAGCTGACACACAGAGTCAGTTAGAGACTAGTGATTACAGCTGACACACTGGGAGACAGAGAGGCTAGTGATTACAGCTGACACACTGAGAGACAGAGAGAAGCTAGTGATTACAGCTGACAGTGAGAGACAGAGAGAGACTAGTGATTACAGCTGACACACTGGGAGACAGACTAGTGATTACAGCTGACACACTGAGAGACAGAGAGAGGCTAGTGATTACAGCTGACACACTGAGAGACAGAGAGAGACTAGTGATTACAGCTGACACACTGAGAGACAGAGAGACTAGTGATTACAGCTGACAGTGAGAGACAGAGAGAGACTAGTGATTACAGCTGACACACTGAGAGACAGAGAGAGGCTAGTGATTACAGCTGACACACTGAGAGACAGAGAGAGACTAGTGATTACAGCTGACAGTGAGAGACAGAGAGAGACTAGTGATTACAGAGAACACACAGAGTCAGTTATAGACTAGTGATTACAGCTGACACACTGGGAGACAGAGAGGCTAGTGATTACAGCTGACACACTGAGAGACAGAGAGAGGCTAGTGATTACAGCTGACACAGTGAGAGACAGAGAGGCTAGTGATTACAGCTGACACACTGAGAGACAGAGTGAGACTAGTGATTACAGCTGACATACTGAGAGACAGAGAGACTAGTGATTACAGCTGACACAGTGATAGACAGAGAGAGACTAGTGATTACAGCGGACACACTGAGAGACAGACAGAGACTAGTGATTACAGCTGACATACTGAGAGACAGATAGAGACTAGTGATTACAGCTGACACACTGGGAGACAGAGAGAGACTAGTGATTACAGCTGACAGTGAGAGACAGAGAGAGACTAGTGATTACAGCTGACACAGTGAGAGACAGAGAGACTAGTGATTACAGCTGACACACTGGGAGACAGAGAGAGACTAGTGATTACAGCTGACACGCAAAGAGAGATTAGTGATTACAGCTGACACACTGAGAGAGAGAGACTAGTGATTACAGCTGACACACAGACACACAGAGACTAGTGATTAGATCTGACACATTGAAAGACAGAGAGACTAGTGATTACAGCTGACAAACTGAGACAGAGAGGCTAGTGATTACAGCTGACAAACTGAGACAGAGAGGCTAGTGATTACAGCTGACACACTGAGAGACAGAGAGAGACTAGTGATTACAGCTGACACAGTGAGAGACAGAGAGAGGCTAGTGATTACAGCTGACACACTGAGCGACAGATAGAGACTAGTGATTACAAGCTGACAAACTGAGACAGAGAGGCTAGTGATTACAGCTGACAAACTGAGACAGAGAGGCTAGTGATTACAGCTGACACACTGAGAGACAGAGAGAGACTAGTGATTACAGCTGACACAGTGAGAGACAGAGAGAGGCTAGTGATTACAGCTGACACACTGAGCGACAGATAGAGACTAGTGATTACAGCTGACAAACTGAGACAGAGAGGCTAGTGATTACAGCTGACAAACTGAGACAGAGAGGCTAGTGATTACAGCTGACACACTGAGAGACAGAGAGAGACTAGTGATTACAGCTGACACACTGAGAGACAGAGATAGACTAGTGATTACAGCTGACAAACTGAGACAGAGAGGCTAGTGATTACAGCTGACACACTGAGACAGAGAGGCTAGTGATTACAGCTGACACACTGAGAGACAGAGAGAGACTAGTGATTACAGCTGACACAGTGAGAGACAGAGAGAGGCTAGTGATTACAGCTGACACACTGAGAGACACAGAGACTAGTGATTACAGCTGACACACAGAGAGACAGAGAGAGGCTAGTGATTACAGCTGACACACTGAGAGACAGAGAGAGATTAGTGATTACAGCTGACAGAGACAGAGAGAGACTAGTGATTACAGCTGACACACTGAGAGACAGAGGCTAGTGATTACAGCTGACACACTGAGAGACAGAGAGAGATTAGTGATTACAGCTGACAGAGACAGAGAGAGACTAGTGATTACAGCTGACACACAGGGAGACATTGAGAGGCTAGTGATTACAGCTGACCCACTGGGAGACCGAGAGAGACTAGTGATTACAGCTGACAGTGAGAGACAGAGAGAGACTAGTGATTACAGCTGGCACACTGAGAGACAGAGAGAGACCAGTGATTACAGCTGACACACTGAGAGACAGAGAGAGGCTAGTGATTACAGCTGACACACTGGGAGACCGAGAGAGACTAGTGATTACAGCTGGCACACTGAGAGACAGAGAGAGACTAGTGATTACAGCTGACAGTGAGAGACAGAGAGAGACTAGTGATTACATCTGACACACTGGGAGACAGAGAGGCTAGTGATTACATCTGACACACTGAGAGACAAAGAGAAAGACTAGTGAATACAGCTGACACAGTGAGAGACAGAGAGACTAGTGATTACAGCTGACACAGTGAGAGACAGAGAGACTAGTGATTACAGCTGACAAACTGAGAGACAGAGAGAGACTAGTGATCACAGCTGACACATGGAGACAGAGACTAGTGATTACAACTGACACACTGAAAGACAGAGACTAGAGATGACAGCTGACACACATAGAGAGACTAGTGACTACAGCTGAAACACTAAGAGACAGAGAGAGACTAGTGATTACAGCTGACACACTGAGAGACAGAGAGCGGCTAGTGATTACAGCTGACACACTGGGAGACAGAGAGAGACTAGTGATTACAGCTGACACACTGGGAGACCGAGAGAGACTAGTGATTACAGCTGACACTGAGAGATAGAGAGAGACTAGTGATTACAGCTGACACAGTGATAGACAGAGAGAGACTAGTGATTACAGCTGACACTGAGAGATAGAGAGAGACTAGTGATTACAGCTGACACAGTGATAGACAGAGAGAGACTAGTGATTACAGCTGACACACTGAGACACAGAGAGAGACAAGTGATTACAGCTGACACACTGAGACACACATAGACTAGTGATTACAGCTGACACACAGAGAGACAGAGAGAGGCTAGTAATTACAGATGACACACTGAGAGACAGAGGCTAGTGATTACAGCTGACACACTGAGAGACAGAGAGAGATTAGTGATTACAGCTGACAGAGACAGAGAGAGACTAGTGATTACAGCTGACACATTGAGAGACAGAGGCTAGTGATTACAGCTGACACACTGAGAGACAGAGAGAGATTAGTGATTACATCTGACAGAGACAGAGAGAGACTAGTGATTACAGCTGACACACAGGGAGACATTGAGAGGCTAGTGATTACAGCTGACACACTGAGAGACAGAGAGAGATTATTGATTACAGCTGACAGAGACAGAGAGAGACTAGTGATTACAGCTGACACACTGAGAGACAGAGGCTAGTGATTACAGCTGACACACTGAGAGACAGAGAGAGATTAGTGATTACAGCTGACAGAGACAGAGAGAGACTAGTGATTACAGCTGACACACAGGGAGACATTGAGAGGCTAGTGATTACAGCTGACACACTGGGAGACCGAGAGAGACTAGTGATTACAGCTGACAGTGAGAGACAGAGAGAGACTAGTGATTACAGATGACACACTGGGAGACAGAGAGGCTAGTGATTACAGCTGACACACAGCACTGAGAGACAGAGAGAGACTAGTGATTACAGCTGACACACTGAGAGACAGAGAGACTAGTGATTACAGCTGACACACTGAGAGACAGAGAGAGCTAGTGATTACAGCTGACACACTGAGAGACAGAGACTAGTGATTACAGCTGACACACTGAGAGACAGAGAGAGACTAGTGATTACAGCTGACACACTGAGACGAGAGGACTAGTGATTACAGCTGACACACTGAGAGACAGAGAGAGGCTAGTGATTACAGCTGACACACTGAGAGACAGAGAGAGACTAGTGATTACAGCTGACACACTGAGAGACAGAGAGAGGCTAGTGATTACAGCTGACACACTGGGAGACCGAGAGAGACTAGTGATTACAGCTGGCACACTGAGAGACAGAGAGAGACTAGTGATTACAGCTGACAGTGAGAGACAGAGAGAGACTAGTGATTACATCTGATACACTGGGAGACAGAGAGGCTAGTGATTACATCTGACACACTGAGAGACAGAGAGAGAGACTTGTGAATACAGCTGACACAGTGAGAGACAGAGAGACTAGTGATTACAGCTGACACAGTGAGAGACAGAGAGACTAGTGATTACAGCTGACACACTGAGAGACAGAGAGAGACTAGTGATCACAGCTGACACATGGAGACAGAGACTAGTGATTACAACTGACACACTGAAAGACAGAGACTAGAGATGACAGCTGACACACATAGAGAGACTAGTGACTACAGCTGAAACACTGAGAGACAGAGAGAGACTAGTGATTACAGCTGACACACTGGGAGACAGAGAGAGAATAGTGATTACAGCTGACACTGAGAGATAGAGAGAGACTAGTGATTACAGCTGACACACTGAGAGACAGAGATAGACTAGTGATTACAGCTGAAACACTGAGAGACAGAGAGAGACTAGTGATTACAGCTGACACACAGATAGAGACTATTGATTACAGCTGAAACACTGATAGACAGAGACTAGTGATTACAGCTGACACATAGAGAGAGACTAGTGATTACAGCTGAAACACTGAGAGACAGAGAGAGACTAGTGATTACAGCTGACACACTGAGACACAGAGAGAGACTACTGATTACAGCTGAAATACTGGGAGACAGAGAGACTAGTGATTACAGCTGACACACTGAGAGACAGATAGAGACTAGTGATTACAGCTGAAACACTGAGAGACAGAGAGAGACTAGTGATTACAGCTGACACACTGAGACACAGAGAGAGACTACTGATTACAGCTGAAACACTGGGAGACAGAGAGACTAGTGATTACAGCTGACACACTAAGAGACAGAGAGAGGCTAGTGATTACAGCTGACACACTGAGACACAGAGAGAGACTACTGATTACAGCTGAAACACTGGGAGACAGAGAGACTAGTGATTACAGCTGACACACTGAGAGACAGAGAGAGGCTAGTGATTACAGCTGACACACTGAGAGACAGAGAGAGACTAGTGATTACAGCTGACAGTGAGAGACAGAGAGAGACTAGTGATTACAGCTGACACACTGGGAGACAGAGACTAGTGATTACAGCTGACACACTGGGAGACAGAGAGAGGCTAGTGATTACAGCTGACACACTGAGACACAGAGAGAGACTAGTGATTACAGCTGACATACTGAGAGTCAGAGAGACTAGTGATTACAGCTGACACAGTGAGAGACAGAGAGAGACTAGTGATTACAGCGGACACACTGAGAGACAGAGAGAGACTAGTGATTACAGCTGACACACTGAGAGACAGAGAGAGACTAGTGATTACAGCTGACAGTGAGAGACAGAGAGAGACTAGTGATTACAGCTGACACAGTGAGAGACAGAGAGAGACTAGTGATTACAGCTGACACAGTGAGAGACAGAGAGACTAGTGATTACAGCTGACACACTGGGAGACAGAGAGAGACTAGTGATTACAGCTGACACACTGGGAGACAGAGAGAGACTAGTGATTACAGCTGACACACTGGGAGACAGAGAGAGACTAGTGATTACAGCTGACACAGCAAAGAGAGACTAGTGATTACAGCTGACACACTGAGAGAGAGAGACTAGTGATTACAGCTGACACACTGAAGACAGAGAGACTAGTGATTACATCTGACACACTGAAGACAGAGAGACTAGTGATTACAGCTGACAAACTGAGACAGAGAGGCTAGTGATTACAGCTGACACACTGAGAGACAGAGAGAGCTAGTGATTACAGCTGACACTGAGAGGCTAGTGATTACAGCTGACACACTGAGACAGAGAGAGACTAGTGATTACAGCTGACACACGAGACAGAAGAGGCTAGTGATTACAGCTGACACACTGAAGACAGAGAGAGGACTAGTGATTACAGCTGACAAACTGAGACAGAGAGGCTAGTGATTACAGCTGACAAACTGAGACAGAGAGGCTAGTGATTACAGCTGACACACTGAGAGACAGAGAGAGACTAGTGATTACAGCTGACACAGCTGAGAGACAGAGAGAGGACTAGTGATTACAGCTGACACACTGAGAGACAGAGAGAGGCTAGTGATTACAGCTGACACACTGAGAGACAGAGAGAGACTAGTGATTACAGCTGACACAGTGAGAGACAGAAGAGGCTAGTGATTACAGCTGACACACTGAGAGACAGAGAGAGACTAGTGATTACAGCTGACACACTGAGAGACAGAGAGAGACTAGTGATTACAGCTGACACACTGAGAGACAGAGAGAGACTAGTGATTACAGCTGACACACTGAGAGACAGAGGCTAGTTATTACAGCTGACACACTGAGAGACAGAGAGACTAGTGATTACAGCTGACACACTGAGAGACAGAGAGAGACTAGTGATTACAGCTGACACACTGAGAGACAGAGAGGCTAGTGATTACAGCTGACACACTGAGAGACAGAGAGACTAGTGATTACAGCTGACACACAGAGACAGAGAGAGACTAGTGATTACAGCTGACACACTGAGAGACAGAGAGAGACTAGTGATTACAGCTGACACACTGAGAGACAGAGAGAGGCTAGTGATTACAGCTGACACACTGAGAGACAGAGAGAGACTAGTGATTACAGCTGACACACTGAGAGACAGAGAGACTAGTGATTACAGCTGACACACTGAGAGACAGAGAGAGGCTAGTAATTACAGATGACACACTGAGAGACAGAGAGAGGCTAGTGATTACAGCTGACACACTGAGAGACAGAGGCTAGTGATTACAGCTGGCACACTGAGAGACAGAGAGAAAGACTAGTGAATACAGCTGACACAGTGAGAGACAGAGAGACTAGTGATTACAGCTGACACAGTGAGAGACAGAGAGACTAGTGATTACAGCTGACACACTGAGAGTCAGAGAGAGACTAGTGATCACAGCTGACACATGGAGACAGAGACTAGTGATTAAAACTGACACACTGAAAGACAGAGACTAGAGATGACAGCTGACACACATAGAGAGACTAGTGACTACAGCTGAAACACTGAGAGACAGAGAGCGGCTAGTGATTACAGCTGACACACTGAGAGACAGAGAGAGGATAGTGATTACAGCTGACACACTGAGACACAGAGAGAGACAAGTGATTACAGCTGACACACTGAGACACACATAGACTAGTGATTACAGCTGACACACAGAGAGACAGAGAGAGGCTAGTAATTACAGATGACACACTGAGAGACAGAGGCTAGTGATTACAGCTGACACACTGAGAGACAGAGAGAGATTAGTGATTACAGCTGACAGAGACAGAGAGAGACTAGTGATTACAGCTGACACACTGAGAGACAGAGGCTAGTGATTACAGCTGACACACTGAGAGACAGAGAGAGATTAGTGATTACAGCTGACAGAGACAGAGAGAGACTAGTGATTACAGCTGACACACAGGGAGACATTGAGAGGCTAGTGATTACAGCTGACCCACTGGGAGACCGAGAGAGACTAGTGATTACAGCTGACAGTGAGAGACAGAGAGAGACTAGTGATTACAGCTGGCACACTGAGAGACAGAGAGAGACCAGTGATTACAGCTGACACACTGAGAGACAGAGAGAGGCTAGTGATTACAGCTGACACACTGGGAGACCGAGAGAGACTAGTGATTACAGCTGACACTGAGAGACAGCCGAGAGAGACTAGTGATTACAGCTGGCACACTGAGAGACAGAGAGAGACTAGTGATTACAGCTGACAGTGAGAGACAGAGAGAGACTAGTGATTACATCTGACACACTGGGAGACAGAGAGGCTAGTGATTACATCTGACACACTGAGAGACAGAGAGAAAGACTAGTGAATACAGCTGACACAGTGAGAGACAGAGAGACTAGTGATTACAGCTGACACAGTGAGAGACAGAGAGACTAGTGATTACAGCTGACACACTGAGAGACAGAGAGAGACTAGTGATCACAGCTGACACATGGAGACAGAGACTAGTGATTACAACTGACACACTGAAAGACAGAGACTAGAGATGACAGCTGACACACATAGAGAGACTAGTGACTACAGCTGAAAAACTAAGAGACAGAGAGAGACTAGTGATTACAGCTGACACACTGAGAGACAGAGAGCGGCTAGTGATTACAGCTGACACACTGGGAGACAGAGAGAGACTAGTGATTACAGCTGACACACTGGGAGACCGAGAGAGACTAGTGATTACAGCTGACACTGAGAGATAGAGAGAGACTAGTGATTACAGCTGACACAGTGATAGACAGAGAGAGACTAGTGATTACAGCTGACACAGTGATAGACAGAGAGAGACTAGTGATTACAGCTGACACACTGAGAGACAGAGAGAGGCTATTGATTACAGCTGAAACACTGAGAGACAGAGAGAGACTAGTGATTACAGCTGAAACACTGAGAGACAGAGAGAGACTAGTGATTACAGCTGACACACAGATAGAGACTATTGATTACAGCTGAAACACTGATAGACAGAGAGAGACTAGTGATTACAGCTGACACATAGAGAGAGACTAGTGATTACAGCTGACACACTGAGAGACAGAAAGAGGCTAGTGATTACAGCTGACACACAGAGAGAGACTAGTGATTACAGCTGAAACACTGAGAGACAGAGAGAGACTAGTGATTACAGCTGACACTGATAGACAGAGAGAGACTAGTGATTACAGCTGACACACTGAGAGACAGAGAGAGGCTAGTGATTACAGCTGACACTCTGGGAGACAGAGAAAGGCTAGTGATTACAGCTGACACATTGAGAGACAGATAGAGACTAGTGATTACAGCCGACACAGTGAGAGACATAGAGACTAGTGATTACAGCCGACACAGTGAGAGACATAGAGACTAGTGATTACAGCCGACACAGTGAGAGACATAGAGAGACTAGTGATTACATCTGACACACTGGTAGACAGAGAGGCTAGTGATTACAGCTGACACACTGAGAGACAAAGAGAGACTAGTGATTACAGCTGACACACTGAGAGACAGAGAGAGATTAGTGATTACAGCTGACACTTGGGAGACAGAGAGGCTAGTGATTACAGCTGACACACTGAGAGACAGAGAGAGGCTATTGATTACAGCTGAAACACTGAGAGACAGAGAGAGACTAGTGATTACAGCTGAAACACTGAGAGACAGAGAGAGACTAGTGATTACAGCTGACACACAGATAGAGACTATTGATTACTGCTGAAACACTGATAGACAGAGAGAGACTAGTGATTACAGCTGACACATAGAGAGAGACTAGTGATTACAGCTGACACACTGAGAGACATAAAGAGGCTAGTGATTACAGCTGACACACAGAGAGAGACTAGTGATTACAGCTGAAACACTGAGAGACAGAGAGAGACTAGTGATTACAGCTGACACTGATAGACAGAGAGAGACTAGTGATTACAGCTGACACATAGAGAGAGACTAGTGATTACAGCTGACACACTGAGAGACATAAAGAGGCTAGTGATTACAGCTGACACACAGAGAGAGACTAGTGATTACAGCTGACACACTGAGAGACAGAGATAGGCTAGTGATTACAGCTGACACTCTGGGAGACAGAGAAAGGCTAGTGATTACAGCTGACACATTGAGAGACAGATAGAGACTAGTGATTACAGCCGACACAGTGAGAGACATAGAGACTAGTGATTACAGCCGACACAGTGAGAGACATAGAGACTAGTGATTACAGCCGACACAGTGAGAGACATAGAGAGACTAGTGATTACATCTGACACACTGGTAGACAGAGAGGCTAGTGATTACAGCTGACACACTGAGAGACAGAGAGAGACTAGTGATTACAGCTGACACACTGAGAGACAGAGAGGGATTAGAGATTACAGCTGACATTTGGGAGACAGAGAGGCTAGTGATTACAGCTGACACACTTGGAGACAGAGAGAGACTAGTGATTACAGCTGACACACTGATAGACAGAGAGAGACTAGTGATTACAGCTGACACACTGAGAGACAGAGAGAGGCTAGTGATTACAGCTGACACACTGAGAGACAGATAGAGACTAGTGATTACAGCTGACACACAGTGAGAGACTAGTGATTACAGCTGAAACACTGAGACAGAGAGGCTAGTGATTACAGCTGACACACTGAGAGACAGAGAGAGACTAGTGATTACAGCTGACACAGTGAGAGACAGAGAGGCTAGTGATTACAGCTGACACACTGAGAGACAGATAGAGACTAGTGATTACAGCTGACACAGTGAGAGACAGAGAGAGGCTAGTGATTACAGCTGACACACTGAGAGACAGAGAGAGACTAGTGATTACAGCTGACACAGTGAGAGACAGAGAGAGACTAGTGATTACAGCTGACACACTGAGAGATAGAGATAGACTAGTGATTACAGCTGACAAACTGAGACAGAGAGGCTAGTGATTACAGCTGACACACTGAGAGACAGAGAGAGACTAGTGATTACAGCTGACACACTGAGAGACAGAGAGAGGCTAGTGATTACAGCTGACACACTGAGAGACAGAGAGAGGCTAGTGATTACAGCTGACACACTGAGAGACAGAGAGAGACTAGTGATTACAGCGGACACACTGAGAGACAGAGAGAGGCTAGTGATTACAGCTGACACATTGAGAGACAGAGAGACTAGTTATTACAGCTGACACACTGAGAGACAGAGAGAGACTAGTGATTACAGCTGACACACTGAGAGACAGAGGCTAGTGATTACAGCTGACACACTGAGAGACAGAGATACTAGTGATTACAGCTGACACACAGAGACAGAGAGGCTAGTGATTACAGCTGACAAACTGAGACAGAGAGGCTAGTGATTACAGCTGACACACTGAGAGACAGAGAGAGACTAGTGATTACAGCTGACACAGTGAGAGACAGAGATATACTAGTGATTACAGCTGACAAACTGAGACAGAGAGGCTAGTGATTACAGCTGACAAACTGAGACAGAGAGGCTAGTGATTACAGCTGACACACTGAGAGACAGAGAGAGACTAGTGATTACAGCTGACACAGTGAGAGACAGAGAGAGGCTAGTGATTACAGCAGACACACTGAGAGACAGATAGAGACTAGTGATTACAGCTGACACAGTGAGAGACAGAGAGAGGCTAGTGATTACAGCTTACACACTGAGAGACAGAGATAGACTAGTGATTACAGCTGACACAGTGAGAGACAGAGAGAGACTAGTGATTACAGCTGACACACTGAGAGATAGAGATAGACTAGTGATTACAGCTGACAAACTGAGACAGAGAGGCTAGTGATTACAGCTGACACACTGAGAGACAGAGAGAGACTAGTGATTACAGCTGACACAGTGAGAGACAGAGAGAGGCTAGTGATTACAGCTGACACACTGAGAGACAGAGAGAGGCTAGTGATTACAGCTGACACACTGAGAGACAGAGAGCGACTAGTGATTACAGCGGACACACTGAGAGACAGAGAGAGGCTAGTGATTACAGCTGACACATTGAGAGACAGAGAGACTAGTTATTACAGCTGACACACTGAGAGACAGAGAGAGACTAGTGATTACAGCTGACACACTGAGAGACAGAGGCTAGTGATTACAGCTGACACACTGAGAGACAGAGATACTAGTGATTACAGCTGACACACAGAGACATAGAGACTAGTGATTACAGCTGACACACTGAGAAAGAGATAGACTAGTGATTACAGCTGACACACTTAGAGACAGAGAGAGGATAGTGATTACAGCTGACACACTGAGACACAGAGAGAGACAAGTGATTACAGCTGACACACTGAGACACACATAGACTAGTGATTACAGCTGACACACAGAGAGACAGAGAGAGGCTAGTAATTACAGATGACACACTGAGAGACAGAGGCTAGTGATTACAGCTGACACACTGAGAGACAGAGAGAGATTAGTGATTAAAGCTGACAGAGACAGAGAGAGACTAGTTATTACAGCTGACACACTGAGAGACAGAGGCTAGTGATTACAGCTGACACACTGAGAGACAGAGAGAGATTAGTGATTACAGCTGACAGAGACAGAGAGAGACTAGTGATTACAGCTGACACACAGGGAGACATTGAGAGGCTAGTGATTACAGCTGACACACTGAGAGACAGAGAGAGATTAGTGATTACAGCTGACAGAGACAGAGAGAGACTAGTGATTACAGCTGACACACTGAGAGACAGAGGCTAGTGATTACAGCTGACACACTGAGAGACAGAGAGAGATTAGTGATTACAGCTGACAGAGACAGAGAGAGACTAGTGATTACAGCTGACACACAGGGAGACATTGAGAGGCTAGTGATTACAGCTGACACACTGGGAGACCGAGAGAGACTAGTGATTACAGCTGACAGTGAGAGACAGAGAGAGACTAGTGATTACAGATGACACACTGGGAGACAGAGAGGCTAGTGATTACAGCAGACACACAGAGACAGAGAGAGACTAGTGATTACAGCTGACACTGGGAGACCGAGAGAGACTAGTGATTACAGCTGGCACACTGAGAGACAGAGAGAGACTAGTGATTACAGCTGACACACAGTCAGTTAGAGACTAGTGATTACAGCTGACACACTGGGAGACAGAGAGAGGCTAGTGATTACAGCTGACACACTGGGAGACCGAGAGAGACTAGTGATTACAGCTGACACACAGATTCAGTTAGAGACTAGTGATTACAGCTGACACACTGGGAGACAGAGAGGCTAGTGATTACATCTGACACACTGAGAGACAGAGAGAGAGACTAGTGAATACAGCTGACACAGTGAGAGACAGAGAGACTAGTGATTACAGCTGACACAGTGAGAGACAGAGAGACTAGTGATTACAGCTGACACACTGAGAGACAGAGAGAGACTAGTGATCACAGCTGACACATGGAGACAGAGACTAGTGATTACAACTGACACACTGAAAGACAGAGACTAGAGATGACAGCTGACACACATAGAGAGACTAGTGACTACAGCTGAAACACTGAGAGACAGAGAGAGACTAGTGATTACAGCTGACACACTGGGAGACAGAGAGAGACTAGTGATTACAGTTTACACATTGAGAGACAAAGAGAGACTAGTGATTACAGCTGACACACTGGGAGACAGAGAGAGAATAGTGATTACAGCTGACACACTGAGAGACAGAGAGAGACTAGTGATTACAGCTGTCACTGAGAGACAAAGAGAGACTAGTGATTACAGCTGACACACAGATACAGATAGTGACTAGTGATTACAGCTGACACACTGAGAGACAGAGATATGCTAGTGATTACAGTTGACACACAGAGAGACAGAGAGAGACTAGTGATTACAGTTGACACATTGAGAGACAGAGAGAAACTAGTGATTACAGCTGACACACTGAGAGACAGAGAGACGCTAGTGATTACAGCTGACACACTGAGAGACAGCGAGACGATAGTGATTACATCTGACACACTGAGAGACAGAGAGAGATTAGTGATTACAGCTGACACTGAGAGACAGAGCGAGTCTAGTGATTACAGTTGTCACACAGAGACAGTGAGAGACTACTGATTACAGCTGACACACTGAGAGACAGAGAGACGCTAGTGATTACAGCTGACACACTGAGAGACAGAGATATGTTAGTGATTACAGTTGACACACAGAGAGACAGAGAGAGACTAGTGATTACAGTTTACACACTGGGAGACAGAGAGAGAATAGTGATTACAGCTGACACACTGAGAGACAGAGAGAGACTAGTGATTACAGCTGACATACTGAGAGACAGAGAGACTAGTGATTACAGCTGACACACTGAGAGACAGAGAGAGACTAGTGATTACAGCGGACACACTGAGAGACAGAGAGAGACTAGTGATTACAGCTGACACACTGAGAGACAGAGAGAGACTAGTGATTACAGCTGACAGTGAGAGACAGAGAGAGACTAGTGATTACAGCTGACACAGTGAGAGACAGAGAGAGACTAGTGATTACAGCTGACACACTGGAGACAGAGAGAGACTAGTGATTACAGCTGACACACTGGGAGACAGAGAGAGACTAGTGATTACAGCTGACACTGGAGACAGAGAGAGACTAGTGATTACAGCTGACACACTGCGACAGGAGAGACTAGTGATTACAGCTGACACACTGAGACAGAGAGAGCTAGTGATTACATTACAGCTGACACTGAGAGACAGAGAGAGACTAGTGATTACAGCTGACACACTGAGAGACAGAGAGAGACTAGTGATTACAGCTGACACATTGGGAGACAGAGAGAGACTAGTGATTACAGCTGACACACAGAGAGACAGAGAGACTAGTGATTACAGCTGACACACTGGGAGACAGAGAACTAGTGATTACAGCTGACACACTGGGAGACCGAGAGAGGCAAGTGATTACAGCTGACACACAGAGACAGAGAGAGACTCGTGATTACAGCTGACACTGAAAGACAGAGAGAGACTAGTGATTACAGCTGACACACTGAGACAGAGAGAGACTAATGATTACAGCTGACACACTGAGACAAAGAGAGAGGCTATTGTTTACAGCTGAGACAATGAGACACAGAGAGATGCTAGTGATTACAGTTGACACACAGAGAGACAGAGAGAGACTAGTGATTACAATTGACACATTGAGAAACAGAGAGAGACTAGTGACAGCTGACACACTGGGAGACAGAGAGAGAATAGTGATTACAGCTGACACACTGAGAGACAGAGAGAGACTAGTGATTACAGCTGTCACTGAGAGACAAAGAGAGACTAGTGATTACAGCTGACACACAGATACAGAGAGTGACTAGTGATTACAGCGGACACACTGAGAGACAGAGAGACGCTAGTGATTACAGCTGACACACTGAGAGACAGAGAGATGCTAGTGATTACAGTTGACACACAGAGAGACAGAGAGAGACTAGTGATTACAGTTGACACATTGAGAGACAGAGAGAGACTAGTGATTCCAGCTGACACACTGAGAGACAGCGAGACGATAGTGATTACATCTGACACACTGAGAGACAAAGATATATTAGTGATTACAGCTGACACTGAGAGACAGAGAGAGTCTAGTGATTACAGTTGACACACAGAGACAGCGAGAGACTACTGATTACAGCTGACAAACTGAGACACAGAGAAAGCCTAGTGATTACAGCTGACACTGAGAGACAGAGAGAGACTGGTGATTACAGCTGACACACTGAGAGACAGAGATAGACTAGTGATTACAGCTGACACATTGGGAGACAGAGAGAGACTAGTGATTACAGCTGACACACAGAGAGACAGAGAGACTAGTGATTACAGCTGACACACTGGGAGACAGAGAACTAGTGATTACAGCTGACACACTGGGAGACCGAGAGAGGCAAGTGATTACAGCTGACACACAGAGACAGAGAGAGACTCGTGATTACAGCTGACACTGAAAGACAGAGAGAGACTAGTGATTACAGCTGACACACTGAGACAGAGAGAGACTAATGATTACAGCTGACACATTGAGACAAAGAGAGAGGCTATTGTTTACAGCTGAGACAATGAGACACAGAGAGATGCTGGTGATTACAGTTGACACACAGAGAGACAGAGAGAGACTAGTGATTACAGATGACACATTGAGATACAGAGAGAGACTAGTGATTACAGCTGACACACTGAGAGACAGCGAGACGCTAGTGATTACAGCTGACACACTGAGAGACAGAGAGATATAAGTGATTACAGCTGACACTGAGAGACAGAGAGAGTCTAGTGATTACAGTTGACACACAGAGACAGCGAGAGACAACTGATTACAGCTGACACACTGAGACACAGAGAAAGCCTAGTGATTACAGCTGACACTGAGAGACAGAGAGAGACTAGTGAATACAGCTGACACACTGAGAGACAGATAGAGACTAGTGATTACAGCTGACACACAGAGAGACAGAGAGACTAGTGATTACAGCTGACACACTGGGAGACAGAGAGACTAGTGATTACAGCTGACACACTGGGAGACCGAGAGAGGCAAGTGATTACAGCTGACACACAGAGACAGAGAAAGACTAGTGATTACAGCTGACACAATGAGACACAGAGGCTAGTGATTACAGCTGACACACTGAGAGACAGAGAGAAAGGCTAGTGATTACAGCTGACACTGAGAGACAGAGAGAGACTAGTGATTACAGCTGACACACAGATACAGAGTGTGACTAGTTATTACAGCTGACACACTGAGAGACAGAGAGAGACTAGTGATTACAGCGGACACACTGAGAGACAGAGAGAGGCTAGTGATTACAGCTAACACACTGAGAGACAGAGAGAGGCTAGTGATTACAGCTGACACACTGAGAGACAGAGAGACGCTAGTGATTACAGCTGAAACACTGAGAGACAGAGAGATGCTAGTGATTACAGTTGACACACAGATAGACAGAGAGAAACTAGTGATTACAGTTGACACATTGAGAGACAGAGAGAGACTAGTGACAGCTGACACACTGAGAGACAGAGAGAGACTAGTGATTACAGCTGACACACTGGGAGACAGAGAGAGAATAGTGATTACAGCTGACACTGAGAGACAGAGAGAGACTAGTGATTACAGCGGACACATTGAGAGACAGAGAGAGACTAGTGATTACAGCGGACACACTGAGAGACAGAGATAGATGCGTGATTACAGCGGACACACTGAGAGACAGAGACTAGTGATTACAGCGGACACACTGAGAGACAGAGAGAGACTAGTGATTACAGCGGACACATTGAGAGACAGAGAGAGACTAGTGATTACATCGGACACACTGAGAGACAGAGACTAGTGATTACAGCGGACACACTGAGAGACAGAGAGAGACTATTGATTACAGCGGACACATTGAGAGACGGAGAGAGACTAGTGATTACAGCGGACACACTGAGAGACAGAGAGAGATGAGTGATTACATCGGACACATTGAGAGACAGCAGAGAGAGACTAGTGATTACAGCTGACACACTGAGAGACAGAGAGACGCTAGTGATTACAGCTGACACACTGAGAGACAGAGACTAGTGATTACAGCGGACACACTGAGAGACAGAGAGAGACTAGTGATTACAGCTGACACACTGGGAGACAGATCAACTGCAGTAGTATATCAATCATTCTGTAAGGTAGGAGCTGCAGTAGTATATCAATCATTCTGTAAGGTAGGAGATGCAGTATATCAATCATTCTGTAAGGTAGGAGCTGCAGTAGTATATCAATCATTCTGTAAGGTAGGAGCTGCAGTAGTATACCAATCATTCTGTAAGGTAGGAGCTGCAGTAGTATATCAATCATTATGTAAGGTAGGAGCTGCAGTAGTATATCAATCATTCTGTAAGGTAGGAGCTGCAGTAGTATATCAATCATTCTGTAAGTTATGAGCTGCAGTAGTATATCAATCATTCTGTAAGGTAGGAACTACAGTAGTATATCAATCATTCTGTAAGGTAGGAGCTGCAGTAGTATATCAATCATTCTGTAAGGTAGGAGCTGCAGTAGTATACTAATAATTATGTAAGGTAGGAGCTGCAGTATATCAATCATTCTGTAAGGCAGGATATGCAGCAGTATATCAATTTCTGTAAGGTAGGAGCTGAAGTATATCAATCGTTCTGTAAGGTAGGAGATGCAGTAGTAAATCAATCATTCTGTAAGGTAGGAGATGCAGTAGTATATCAATCATTCTGTAAGGTAGGAGCTGCAGTAGTATATCAATCATTCTGTAAGGTAGGAGCTGCAGTAGTATACCAATCATTCTGTAATGTAGGAGATGCAGTAGTATATCAATCATTCTGTAAGGTAGGAGCTGTAGTATATCAATCATTCTGTAAGATAGGAGATGCAGTAGTAAATCAATCATTCTGTAAGGCAGGAGCTGCAGTAGTATATCAATCATTCTGTAAGGTAGGAGCTGCAGTAGTATACCAATCATTCTGTAAGGTAGGAGATGCAGTAGTATATCAATCATTCTGTAAGGTAGGAAATGCAGTATATCAATCATTCTGTAAGGTAGGAGCTGCAGTAGTATATCAATCATTCTGTAAGGTAGGAGCTGCAGTAGTATATCAATCATTCTGTAAGGTATGAGCTGCAATAGTATTTCAATCATTATGTAAGGTAGGAGCTGCAGTATATAAATCATTCTGTAAGGTAGGAGCTGCAGTAGCATATCAATCATTCTGTAAGGTAGGAGCTGCAGTAGTATATCAATCATTATGTAAGGTAGAAGATGCAGTATATCAATCATTCTGTAAGGTAGGAGATGCAGTAGTATATCAATCATTCTGTAAGGTAGGAGCTGCAGTAGTATATCAATCATTATGTAAGGTAGGAGCTGCAGTAGTATATCAATCATTCTGTACTGTAAGGTAGGAGCTGCAGTAGTATATCAATCATTCTGTAAGGTAGGAGATGCAGTAGTATATCAATCATTCTGTAAGGTAGGAGCTGCAGTAGTATATCAATCATTCTGTAAGGTAGGAGCTGCAGTATATCAATCATTCTGTAAGGTAGGAGATGCAGTAGTATATCAATCATTCTGTAAGGTAGGAGCTGCAGTATATCAATCATTCTGTAAGGTAGGAGCTGCAGTAGTATATCAATCATTCTGTAAGGTAGGAGCTGCAGTAGTATATCAATCATTCTGTAAGGTAGGAGATGCAGTATATCAATCATTCTGTAAGGTAGGAGCTGCAGTAGTATATCAATCATTCTGTAAGGTAGGAGCTGCAGTAGTATATCAATCATTCTGTAAGGTAGGAGCTGCAGTAGTATATCAATCATTCTGTAAGGTAGGAGCTGCAGTAGTATATCAATCATTCTGTAAGGTAGGAGCTGCAGTAGTATATCAATCATTTCATTCTGTAAGGTAGGAGATGCAGTAGTATATATCAATCATTCTGTAAGGTAGGAGCTGCAAGTATATCAATCATTCTGTAAGGTAGGAGCCTGCAGTATATCAATCATTCTGTAAGGTAGGAGCTGCAGTAGTATATCAATCATTCTGTAAGGTAGGAGCTGCAGTAGTATATCAATCATTCTGTAAGGTAGGAAGCTGCAGTAGTATATCAATCATTCTGTAAGGTAGGAGCTGCAGTAGTATATCAATCATTCTGTAAGGTAGGAGCTGCAGTAGATATCAATCATTCTGTAAGGTAGGAGAATGCAGTAGTATATCAATCATTCTGTAAGGTAGGAGCTGCAGTAGTATATCAATCATTCTGTAAGGTAGGAGGTAATATATGCAGTAGTATATCAATCCATTCTGTAAGGTAGGAAGATGCAGTAGTATATCAATCATTCTGTAAGGTAGGCAGCTGCAGTAGTATATCAATCATTCTGTAAGGTAGGAGATGCAGTAGTATATCAATCATTCTGTAAGGTAGGAGCTGCAGTAGTATATCAATCATTCTGTAAGGTAGGAGCTGCAGTAGTATATCAATCATTATGTAAGGTAGGAGATGCAGTAGTATATCAATCATTCTGTAAGGTAGGAGATGCAGTAGTATATCAATCATTCTGTAAGGTAGGAGCTGCAGTAGTATATCAATCATTCTGTAAGGTAGGAGATGCAGTAGTATATCAATCATTCTGTAAGGTAGGAGCTGCAGTAGTATATCAATCATTCTGTAAGGTAGGAGCTGCAGTAGTATATCAATCATTCTGTAAGGTAGGAGCTGCAGTAGTATATCAATCATTCTGTAAGGTAGGAGCTGCAGTAGTATATCAATCATTCTGTAAGGTAGGAGATGCAGTAGTATATCAATCATTCTGTAAGGTAGGAGCTGCAGTAGTATATCAATCATTCTGTAAGGTAGGAGCTGCAGTAGTATATCAATCATTCTGTAAGGTAGGAGCGAGCTGCAGTAGTATATCAATCATTCTGTAAGGTAGGAGCTGCAGTAGTATATCAATCATTCTGTAAGGTAGGAGCTGCAGTAGTATCAATCATTCTGTAAGGTAGGAGCTGCAGTAGTATATCAATCATTCTGTAAGGTAGGAGATGCAGTAGTATATCAATCATTCTGTAAGGTAGGAGCTGCAGTATATCAATCATTCTGTAAGGTAGGAGCTGCAGTAGTATATCAATCATTCTGTAAGGTAGGAGCTGCAGTAGTATATCAATCATTCTGTAAGGTAGGAGATGCAGTAGTATATCAATCATTCTGTAAGGTAGGAGCTGCAGTAGTATATCAATCATTCTGTAAGGTAGGAGCTGCAGTAGTATATCAATCATTCTGTAAGGTAGGAGCTGCAGTAGTATATCAATCATTCTGTAAGGTAGGAGCTGCAGTAGTATATCAATCATTCTGTAAGGTAGGAGCTGCAGTAGTATATCAATCATTCTGTAAGGTAGAGGAGCTGCAGTAGTATATCAATCATTCTGTAAGGTAGGAGCTGCAGTAGTATATCAATCATTCTGTAAGGTAGGAGCTGCAGTATATCAATCATTCTGTAAGGTAGGAGCTGCAGTAGTATATCAATCATTCTGTAAGGTAGGAGCTGCAGTAGTATATCAATCATTCTGTAAGGTAGGAGCTGCAGTAGTATATCAATCATTCTGTAAGGTAGGAGCTGCAGTAGTATCAATCATTCTGTAAGGTAGGAGCTGCAGTAGTATATCAATCATTCTGTAAGGTAGGAGCTGCAGTAGTATATCAATCATTCTGTAAGGTAGGAGCTGCAGTAGTATATCAATCATTCTGTAAGGTAGGAGCTGCAGTAGTATATCAATCATTCTGTAAGGTAGGAGCTGCAGTAGTATATCAATCATTCTGTAAGGTAGGAGCTGCAGTATATCAATCATTCTGTAAGGTAGGAGCTGCAGTAGTATATCAATCATTCTGTAAGATAGGAAGGAGCTGCAGTAGTATATCAATCATTCTGTAAGGTAGGATATGCAGTAGTATATCAATCATTCTGTAAGGTAGGAGCTGCAGTAGTATATCAATCATTCTGTAAGGTAGGAGCTGCAGTAGTATATCAATCATTCTGTAAGGTAGGAGCTGCAGTAGTATATCAATCATTCTGTAAGGTAGGAGCTGCAGTAGTATATCAATCATTCTGTAAGGTAGGAGCTGCAGTAGTATATCAATCATTCTGTAAGGTAGGAGCTGCAGTAGTATATCAATCATTCTGTAAGGTAGGAGCTGCAGTAGTATATCAATCATTCTGTAAGGTAGGAGCTGCAGTAGTATATCAATCATTCTGTAAGGTAGGAGCTGCAGTAGTATATCAATCATTCTGTAAGGTAGGAGATGCAGTAGTATATCAATCATTCTGTAAGGTAGGAGCTGCAGTAGTATATCAATCATTCTGTAAGGTAGGAGATGCAGTAGTATATCAATCATTCTGTAGTAGGAGCTGCAGTAGTATATCAATCATTCTGTAAGGTAGGAGCTGCAGTAGTATATCAATCATTCTGTAAGGTAGGAGATGCAGTAGTATATCAATCATTCTGTAAGGTAGGAGCTGCAGTAGTATATCAATCATTCTGTAAGGTAGGAGCTGCAGTAGTATATCAATCATTCTGTAAGGTAGGAGCTGCAGTAGTATATCAATCATTCTGTAAGGTAGGAGCTGCAGTAGTATATCAATCATTCTGTAAGGTAGGAGCTGCAGTAGTATATCAATCATTCTGTAAGGTAGGAGCTGCAGTAGTATATCAATCATTCTGTAAGGTAGGAGCTGCAGTATATCAATCATTCTGTAAGGTAGGAGCTGCAGTAGTATATCAATCATTCTGTAAGGTAGGAGCTGCAGTAGTATATCAATCATTCTGTAAGGTAGGAGATGCAGTATATCAATCATTCTGTAAGGTAGGAGATGCAGTAGTATATCAATCATTCTGTAAGGTAGGAGCTGCAGTATATCAATCATTCTGTAAGGTAGGAGCTGCAGTAGTATATCAATCATTCTGTAAGGTAGGAGCTGCAGTAGTATATCAATCATTCTGTAAGGTAGGAGCTGCAGTAGTATATCAATCATTCTGTAAGGTAGGAGCTGCAGTAGTATATCAATCATTCTGTAAGGTAGGAGCTGCAGTAGTATATCAATCATTCTGTAAGGTAGGAGCTGCAGTAGTATATCAATCATTCTGTAAGGTAGGAGCTGCAGTAGTATATCAATCATTCTGTAAGGTAGGAGCTGCAGTAGTATATCAATCATTCTGTAAGGTAGGAGCTGCAGTAGTATATCAATCATTCTGTAAGGTAGGAGCTGCAGTAGTATATCAATCATTCTGTAAGGTAGGAGCTGCAGTAGTATATCAATCATTCTGTAAGGTAGGAGCTGCAGTAGTATATCAATCATTCTGTAAGGTAGGAGCTGCAGTAGTATATCAATCATCAATCATTCTGTAAGGTAGGAGCTGCAGTAGTATATCAATCATTCTGTAAGGTAGGAGCTGCAGTAGTATATCAATCATTCTGTAAGGTAGGAGCTGCAGTAGTATATCAATCATTCTGTAAGGTAGGAGCTGCAGTAGTATATCAATCATTCTGTAAGGTAGGAGCTGCAGTAGTATATCAATCATTCTGTAAGGTAGGAGCTGCAGTAGTATATCAATCATTCTGTAAGGTAGGAGCTGCAGTAGTATATCAATCATTCTGTAAGGTAGGAGCTGCAGTAGTATATCAATCATTCTGTAAGGTAGGAGCTGCAGTAGTATATCAATCATTCTGTAAGGTAGGAGCTGCAGTAGTATATCAATCATTCTGTAAGGTAGGAGCTGCAGTATATCAATCATTCTGTAAGGTAGGAGCTGCAGTAGTATATCAATCATTCTGTAAGGTAGGAGCTGCAGTAGTATATCAATCATTCTGTAAGGTAGGAGATGCAGTAGTATATCAATCATTCTGTAAGGTAGGAGCTGCAGTAGTATATCAATCATTCTGTAAGGTAGGAGCTGCAGTATATCAATCATTCTGTAAGGTAGGAGCTGCAGTAGTATATCAATCATTCTGTAAGGTAGGAGCTGCAGTAGTATATCAATCATTCTGTAAGGTAGGAGCTGCAGTAGTATATCAATCATTCTGTAAGGTAGGAGCTGCAGTAGTATATCAATCATTCTGTAAGGTAGGAGCTGCAGTAGTATATCAATCATTCTGTAAGGTAGGAGCTGCAGTAGTATATCAATCATTCTGTAAGGTAGGAGCTGCAGTAGTATATCAATCATTCTGTAAGGTAGGAGATGCAGTAGTATATCAATCATTCTGTAAGGTAGGAGCTGCAGTAGTATATCAATCATCTATGTAAGGTAGGAGCTGCAGTAGTATCAATCATTCTGTAAGGTAGGAGATGCAGTAGTATATCAATCATTCTGTAAGGTAGGAGCTGCAGTAGTATATCAATCATTCTGTAAGGTAGGAGCTGCAGTAGTATATCAATCATTCTGTAAGGTAGGAGATGCAGTATATCAATCATTCTGTAAGGTAGGAGATGCAGTAGTATATCAATCATTCTGTAAGGTAGGAGCTGCAGTAGTATATCAATCATTCTGTAAGGTAGGAGCTGCAGTAGTATATCAATCATTCTGTAAGGTAGGAGATGCAGTAGTATATCAATCATTCTGTAAGGTAGGAGCTGCAGTAGTATATCAATCATTCTGTAAGGTAGGAGCTGCAGTAGTATATCAATCATTCTGTAAGGTAGGAGTCTGCAGTAGTAATCAATCATTCTGTAAGGTAGGAGATGCAGTAGTATATCAATCATTCTGTAAGGTAGGAGCTGCAGTAGTATATCAATCATTCTGTAAGGTAGGAAGTGCAGTAGTATATTCAATCATTCTGTAAGGTCAGGAGATGCAGTAGTATCAATCATCTGTAAGGTAGGGTAGGAGCTGCAGTAGTATATCAATCATTCTGTAAGGTAGGAGCTGCAGTAGTATATCAATCATTCTGTAAGGTAGGAGCTGCAGTAGTATATCAATCATTCTGTAAGGTAGGAGCTGCAGTAGTATATCAATCATTCTGTAAGGTAGGAGCTGCAGTAGTATATCAATCATTCTGTAAGGTAGGAGATGCAGTAGTATATCAATCATTATGTAAGGTAGGAGATGCAGTATATCAATCATTCTGTAAGGTAGGAGATGCAGTAGTATATCAATCATTCTGTAAGGTAGGAGCTGCAGTAGTATATCAATCATTCTGTAAGGTAGGAGCTGCAGTAGTATATCAATCATTCTGTAAGGTAGGAGCTGCAGTAGTATATCAATCATTCTGTAAGGTAGGAGCTGCAGTAGTATTCAATCATTCTGTAAGGTAGGAGCTGCAGTAGTATATCAATCATTTCTGTAAGGTAGGAGCTGAGCTGCAGTAGTATATCAATCATTCTGTAAGGTAGGAGCTGCAGTAGTATATCAATCATTCTGTAAGGTAGGAGCTGCAGTAGTATATCAATCATTCTGTAAGGTAGGAGCTGCAGTATATCAATCATTCTGTAAGGTAGGAGCTGCAGTAGTATATCAATCATTCTGTAAGGTAGGAGCTGCAGTATATCAATCATTCTGTAAGGTAGGAGCTGCAGTAGTATATCAATCATTCTGTAAGGTAGGAGCTGCAGTAGTATATCAATCATTCTGTAAGGTAGGAGATGCAGTAGTATATCAATCATTCTGTAAGGTAGGAGCTGCAGTAGTATATCAATCATTCTGTAAGGTAGGAGCTGCAGTAGTATATCAATCATTCTGTAAGGTAGGAGCTGCAGTAGTATATCAATCATTCTGTAAGGTAGGAGCTGCAGTAGTATATCAATCATTCTGTAAGGTAGGAGCTGCAGTATATCAATCATTCTGTAAGGTAGGAGAGGAGCTGCAGTATGATACAATCATTCTGTAAGGTAGGAGCTGCAGTAGTATTCAATCATTCTGTAAGGTAGGATCTGCAGTAGTAATCTATCATTCTGTAAGGTAGGAGATGCAGTAGTATATCAATCATTCTGTAAGGTAGGGAGGCTGCATTAGTATATCAATCATTCTGTAAGGTAGGAGCTGCAGTTATATCAATCATCTCTGTAAGGTAGGACTGCAGTAGTATACTCAATCATTCTGTAAAGGGTTTAGGAGCTGAAAGTAGTATAATCATTCATCTCTGTAAAGGTAGGAACTGCTATGAGTAAATCATCATTCTGGTAAAGTAGGAGTCTGGCAGTAGTATATCCAATCATTTCTGTAAGGAGGAGCTGCAGTATATAAATCAATTCTGTAAGGGTAGGAGCCTGCAGTAGTATATCAATCATTATGTAAGGTAGAGCTGCAGTAGTTGATCAATCATTATGTAAGGTAGGAGATGCAGTTAGTTATCAATCAGGTAGGAGATGCAGTAGTATATCAATCATTCTGTAAGGTAGGAGCTGCAGTAGTATATCAATCATTCTGTAAGGTAGGAGCTGCAGTAGTATATCAATCATTCTGTAAGGTAGGAGATGCAGTAGTATATCAATCATTCTGTAAGGTAGGAGCTGCAGTAGTATATCAATCATTCTGTAAGGTAGGAGATGCAGTAGTATATCAATCATTCTGTAAGGTAGGAGCTGCAGTAGTATATCAATCATTCTGTAAGGTAGGAGCTGCAGTAGTATATCAATCATTCTGTAAGGTAGGAGATGCAGTAGTATATCAATCATTCTGTAAGGTAGGAGCTGCAGTAGTATATCAATCATTCTGTAAGGTAGGAGATGCAGTAGTATTCAATCATTCTGTAAGGTAGGAGCTGCAGTAGTATATCAATCATTCTGTAAGGTAGGAGCTGCAGTAGTATATCAATCATTCTGTAAGGTAGGAGCTGCAGTAGTATATCAATCATTCTTAAGGTAGGAGCTGCAGTAGTATATCAATCATTCTGTAAGGTAGGAGCTGCAGTAGTATATATCATTCTGTAAGGTAGTAGATGCTAGTTGTATTAATTCAATTAATCTGTAAGGTAGGAAGCTGCAGTAGTATATCAAATCCATCTGTAAGGTAGGAGATAGCAGTAGTATATCAATCATTCTGTAAGGTAGGAGCTGCAGTAGTATATCAATCATTCTGAAAGGTAGGAGAGAATGTATATACCAATCATTCTGTACAGGTTAGGAGATAGCAGTAGTAGTAATCAAATGCAATCTGTAAGGTAGGAGAGCTTGCAGTAGTACAATCTATCATCAGTAGGTAAGGAGCTGCAGTAGTAGTAATCAATCATTCCTTGTAAGGTAGGAGCTGCAGTAGTATATCAATCATTCTTGTAAGGTATGGACTATGCAAGTAGTATATCAATCATCTCTGTAAGGTAGGATCTGCAGTAGTATATCTATCATTCTGTAAGGTAGGTCTGTAAGGTAGGAGCTGCAGTATATCAATCATTCTGTAAGGTAGGAGCTGCAGTAGTATACAATCATTCTGTAAGGTAGGAGCTGCAGTAGTATATCAATCATTCTGTAAGGTAGGAGCTGCAGTAGTATATCAATCATTCTGTAAGGTAGGAGCTGCAGTAGTATATCAATCATTCTGTAAGGTAGGAGATGCAGTAGTATATCAATCATTCTGTAAGGTAGAGCTGCAGTTAGTATATCCAATCATTCTGTAAGGTAGGAGCTGCAGTAGTATATCAATCATTCTGCTAAGGTAGGTGCTGCAGTAGTATACTCAATCATTCTGTAAGGTAGGAGCTGCAAGTAGTATATCAATCATTCTGTAAGGTAGGAGCTGCAGTAATATCAATCATTCTGTAAAGGTAGGAGCTGCAGTAGTATATCAATCATTCTGTAAGGTAGGAGCTGCAGTATATCCAATCATTCTGTAAGGTAGGAGATGCAGTAGTAATCAATCATATCATTCTGTAAGGTAGGAGCTGCAGTATATCAATCATTCTGTAAGGTAGGAGCTGCAGTAGTATATCAATCATTCTGTAAGGTAGGAGCTGCAGTAGTATATCAATCATTCTGTAGAGGTAGGAGATGCAGTAGTATATCAAATCATTCTGTAAGGTAGGAGCTGCAGTAGAGTATATCAATCATTCTGTAAGGTAGGAGATGCAGTAGTATATCAATCATTCTGTAAGGTAGGAGCTGCAGTAGTATATCAATCATTCTGTAAGGTAGGAGCTGCAGTAGTATATCAATCATTCTGTAAGGTAGGATATGCAGTTATATCAATCATTCTGTAAGGTAGGAGCTGCAGTAGTAGATCAATCATTCTGTAAGGTAGGAGATGCAGTAGTATATCAATCATTCTGTAAGGTAGGAGCTGCAGTGTTATATCAATCATTCTGTAAGGTAGGAGCTGCAGTAGTATATCAATCATTCCTGTAAGGTAGGAGACGTAGTATATCAATCATTCTGTAAGGTAGGATCTGCAGTAGTATATCAATCATTCTGTAAGGTAGGAGCTGCAGTAGTATATCAATCACTTCTGAAGGTAGGAGATGCAGTAGTAAATCAATCATTCTGTAAGGTAGGAGCTGACAGTAGTATATCAATCATTCTGTAAGGTAGGAGATGCAGTAGTATATCAATCATTCTGTAAGGTAGGAGCTGCAGTAGTATATCAATCATTCTGTAAGGTAGGAGCTGCAGTAGTATATCAATCATTCTGTAAGGTAGGAGCTGCAGTAGTATATCAATCATTCTGTAAGGTAGAGCTGCAGTAGTATATCAATCATTCTGTAAGGTAGGAGATGCAGTAGATATCAATCATTCTGTAAGGTAGGAGCTGCAGTAGTATATCAATCATTCTGTAAGGTAGGAGCTGCAGTAGTATATCAATCATTTCTGTAAGGTAGGAGCTGCAGTAGTATATCAATCATTCTGTAAGGTAAGGTAGGAGCTGCAGTAGTATATCAATCATTCTGTAAGGTAGGAGCTGCAGTAGTATATCAATCATTCTGTAAGGTAGGAGCTGCAGTAGTATATCAATCATTCTGTAAGGTAGGAGCTGCAGTAGTATATCAATCATTCTGTAAGGTAGGAGCTGCAGTAGTTATTCAATCATTCTGTAAGGTAGGAGCTGCAGTAGTATATCAATCATTCTGTAAGGTAGGAGCTGCAGTAGTATATCAATCATTCTGTAAGGTAGGAGATGCAGTATATCAATCACTCTGTAAGGTAGGATATGCAGTAGTATATCAATCATTCTGTAAGGTAGGAGCTGCAGTAGTATATCAATCATTCTGTAAGGTAGGAGCTGCAGTAGTATATCAATCATTCTGTAAGGTAGGAGCTGCAGTAGTATATCAATCATTCTGTAAGGTAGGAGATGCAGTAGTATATCAATCATTTCATTCTGTAAGGTAGGAGATGCAGTAGTATATCAATCATCTGTAAGGTAGGAGCTGCAGTAGTATTCAATCATTCTGTAAGGTAGGAGCTGCAGTAGTATATCAATCATTCTGTAAGGTAGGTAGCTGCAGTAGTATTACAATCATTCTGTAAGGTAGGAGCTGCAGTAGTATATCAATCATTCTGTAAGGTAGGAGCTGCAGTAGTTATCAATCATTCTGTTAAAGGTAGGAGCTGCAGTATATTCAATCATTCTGTAAGGTAGGAGCTGCAGTAGTATATCAATCATTCTGTAAGGTAGGAGATGCAGTAGTATAATCAATCATTCTGTAAGGTTAGGAAGCTGCAGTAGTATACAATCATTCTTTAAGGTAGGAGCTGCAGTAGTATATCAATCATTATGTAACGGTAGGAGATGCAGTATTTCAATCATTCTGTAAGGTAGGAGATGCAGTAGTATATCATATCAATCATTCTGTAAGGTAGGAGCTGCAGTAGTATATCAATCATTCTGTAAGGTAGGAGATGCAGTAGTATATCAATCATTCTGTAAGGTAGGAGCTGCAGTAGATATCAATCATTCTGTAAGGTAGGAGCTGCAGTAGTATACAATCATTCTGTAAGGTAGGAGCTGCAGAGTATATCAATCATTCTGTAAGGTAGGAGCTGCAGTAGTATATCAATCATTCTGTAAGGTTAGGAGATGCAGTAGTATATCAATCATTCTGTAAGGTAGGAGCTGCAGTAGTATCAATCATTCTGTAAGGTAGGAGATGCAGTAGTATCAATCATTCTGTAAGGTAGGAGATGCAGTAGTATATCAATCATTCTGTAAGGTAGGAGCTGCAGTAGTATACCAATCATTCTGTAAGGTAGGAAGCTGCAGTAGTATATCAATCATTCTGTAAGGTAGGAGCGGAGCTGCAGTAGTATATCAATCATTCTGTAAGGTAGGAGCTGCAGTAGTATATCAATCATTCTGTAAGGTAGGAGATGCAGTAGTATATCAATCATTCTGTAAGGTAGGAGCTGCAGTAGTATATCAATCATTCTGTAAGGTAGGAGCTGCAGTATATCAATCATTCTGTAAGGTAGGAGATGCAGTAGTATATCAATCATTCTGTAAGGTAGGAGCTGCAGTAGTATATCAATCATTCTGTAAGGTAGGAGCTGCAGTAGTATATCAATCATTCTGTAAGGTAGGAGATGCAGTAGTATATCAATCATTCTGTAAGGTAGGAGCTGCAGTAGTATATCAATCATTCTGTAAGGTAGGAGCTGCAGTAGTATATCAATCATTCTGTAAGGTAGGAGCTGCATTATATATCAATCATTCTGTAAGGTAGGAGCTGCAGTAGTATATCAATCATTCTGTAAGGTAGGAGCTGCAGTAGTATATCAATCATTCCATTCTGTAAGGTAGGAGCTGCAGTAGTATATCAATCATTCTGTAAGGTAGGAGCTGCAGTAGTATATCAATCATTCTGTAAGGTAGGACTGCTGCAGTAGTATCAATCATTTCTGTAAGGTAGGAGAGTGCAGTAGTATATCAATCATTCTGTAAGGTAGGAGCTGCAGTTGTATATCAATCATTATGTAAGGTAGGAGCTGCAGTAGTATATCAATCATTCTGTAAGGTAGGAGATGCAGTAGTATATCGAATCATTTGTGACGGTAGGAGCTGCAGTATATCAATCATTCTGTAAGGTAGGAGCTGCAGTAGTATATCAATCATTCTGTAAGGTAGGAGCTGCAGTAGTATACCAATCATTATGTAAGGTAGGAGATGCAGTAGTATATCAACCATTCTGTAAGGTAGGAGATGCAAGTAGTATATCAATCATTCTGTAAGTAGGAGCTGCAGTAGTATATCAATCATTCTGCTAAGGTAGGAGCTGCAGTGGTAGTTATCAATCATTCTGTAAGGTAGGAGCTGCAGTAGTATATCAATCATTCTGTAAGGTAGGAGATGCAGTAGTATATCAATCATTCTGTAAGGTAGGAGCTGCAGTAGTATATCAATCATTCTGTAAGGTAGGAGATGCAGTAGTATTCAATCATTCTGTAAGGTAGGAGATGCAGTAGTATATCAATCATTCTGTAAGGTAGGAGCTGCAGTAGTATATCAATCATTCTGTAAGGTAGGAGCTGCAGTAGTATATCAATCATTCTGTAAGGTAGGAGATGCAGTAGTATATCAATCATTCTGTAAGGTAGGAGCTGCAGTAGTATACAATCATTCTGTAAGGTAGGAGCTGCAGTAGTATATCAATCATTCTGTAAGGTAGGAGCTGCAGTAGTATATCAATCATTCTGTAAGGTAGGAGATGCAGTAGTATATCAATCATTCTGTAAGGTAGGAGCTGCAGTAGTATATCAATCATTCTGTAAGGTAGGAGAGGAGCTGCAGTAGTATATCAATCATTCTGTAAGGTAGGAGATGCAGTAGTATATCAATCATTCTGTAAGGTAGGAGCTGCAGTAGTATATCAATCATTCTGTAAGGTAGGAGCTGCAGTAGTATATCAATCATTCTGTAAGGTAGGAGATGCAGTATATCAATCATTCTGTAAGGTAGGAGCTGCAGTAGTATATCAATCATTCTGTAAGGTAGGAGCTGCAGTAGTATATCAATCATTCTGTAAGGTAGGAGCTGCAGTAGTATATCAATCATTCTGTAAGGTAGGAGCTGCAGTAGTATATCAATCATTCTGTAAGGTAGGAGCTGCAGTAGTATATCAATCATTCTGTAAGGTAGGAGCTGCAGTAGTATATCAATCATTCTGTAAGGTAGGAGCTGCAGTAGTATACAATCATTCTGTAAGGTAGGAGCTGCAGTAGTATATCAATCATTCTGTAAGGTAGGAGCTGCAGTAGTATATCAATCATTCTGTAAGGTAAGGTAGGAGATGCAGTAGTATATCAATCATTCTGTAAGGTAGGAGCTGCAGTAGTATATCAATCATTCTGTAAGGTAGGAGCTGCAGTAGTATATCAATCATTCTGTAAGGTAGGAGCTGCAGTAGTATATCAATCATTCTGTAAGGTAGGAGCTGCAGTAGTATATCAATCATTCTGTAAGGTAGGAGCTGCAGTAGTATATCAATCATTCTGTAAGGTAGGAGATGCAGTAGTATATCAATCATTCTGTAAGGTAGGAGCTGCAGTAGTATATCAATCATTCTGTAAGGTAGGAGCTGCAGTAGTATATCAATCATTCTGTAAGGTAGGAGCTGCAGTAGTATATCAATCATTCTGTAAGGTAGGAGCTGCAGTATATCAATAATTCTGTAAGGTAGGAGCTGCAGTAGTATATCAATCATTATGTAAGGTAGGAGATGCAGTAGTATATCAATCATTCTGTAAGGTAGGAGCTGCAGTAGTATATCAAATCAATCATTCTGTAAGGTAGGAGCTGCAGTAGTATATCAATCATTCTGTAAGGTAGGAGCTGCAGTAGTATATCAATCATTCTGTAAGGTAGGAGCTGCAGTAGTATATCAATCATTCTGTAAGGTAGGAGCTGCAGTAGTATATCAATCATTCTGTAAGGTAGGAGATGCAGTAGTATATCAATCATTCTGTAAGGTAGGAGCTGCAGTAGTATATCAATCATTCTGTAAGGTAGGAGCTGCAGTAGTATTCAATCATTCTGTAAGGTAGGAGCTGCAGTAGTATATCAATCATTCTGTAAGGTAGGAGCTGCAGTAGTATATCAATCATTCTGTAAGGTAGGAACTGCAGTAGTATATCAATCATTCAGTAAGGTAGGAGCTGCAGTAGTATATCAATCATTCTGTAAGGTAGGAGCTGCAGTAGTATATCAATCATTCTGTAAGGTAGGAGCTGCAGTAGTATATCAATCATTCTGTAAGGTAGGAGCTGCAGTGCAGGTAGTATATCAATCATTCTGTAAGGTAGGAGCTGCAGTAGTATATCAATCATTCTGTAAGGTAGGAGCTGCAGTATATTCAATCATTCTGTAAGGTAGGAGCTGCAGTAGTATCAATCATTCTGTAAGGTAGGAGCTGCAGTAGTATATCAATCATTCTGTAAGGTAGGAGCTGCAGTAGTATATCAATCATTCTGTAAGGTAGGAGCTGCAGTAGTATATCAATCATTCTGTAAGGTAGGAGCTGCAGTAGTATACAATCATTCTGTAAGGTAGGAGCTGCAGTAGTATATCAATCATTATGTAAGGTAGGAGCTGCAGTAGTATATCAATCATTCTGTAAGGAGGAGCTGCAGTAGTATATCAATCATTCTGTAAGGTAGGATTGCAGTAGTATTCAATCATTAGTAAGGTAGGAGCTGCAGTAGTATAGCAATCATTCTGTAAGGTAGGAGCTGCAGTAGATTCAAATCATTCTGTAAGGTAGAGATGCAGTAGTAGGAGCTGCAGTAGTATATCAATCATTCTGTAAGGTAGGAGCTGCAGTAGTATATCAATCATTCTGTAAGGTAGGAGCTGCAGTAGTATATCAATCATTCTGTAAGGTAGGAGCTGCAGTAGTATATCAATCATTCTGTAAGGTAGGAGCTGCAGTAGTATATCAATCATTATGTAAGGTAGGAGATGCAGTAGTATTGCAATCATTCTGTAAGGTAGGAGCTGCAGTGTATATCAATCATTCTGTAAGGTAGGAGCTGCAGTAGTATATCAATCATTCTGTAAGGTAGGAGCTGCAGTATATCAATCATTCTGTAAGGTAGGAGATGCAGTAGTATATCAATCATTCTGTAAGGTAGGAGCTGCAGTAGTATATCAATCATTCTGTAAGGTAGGAGATGCAGTAGTATATCAATCATTCTGTAAGGTAGGAGCTGCAGTAGTATATCAATCATTCTGTAAGGTAGGAGATGCAGTAGTATATCAATCATTCTGTAAGGGGTAGGAGCTGCAGTAGTATATCAATCATTCTGTAAGGTAGGAGCTGCAGTAGTATATCAATCATTCTGTAAGGTAGGAGCTGCAGTAGTATATCAATCATTCTGTAAGGTAGGAGCTGCAGTAGTATATCAATCATTCTGTAAGGTAGGAGCTGCAGTAGTATATCAATCATTCTGTAAGGTAGGAGCTGCAGTAGTATATCAATCATTCTGTAAGGTAGGAGCTGCAGTAGTATATCAATCATTCTGTAAGGTAGGAGCTGCAGTAGTATATCAATCATTCTGTAAGGTAGGAGCTGCAGTAGTATATCAATCATTATGTAAGGTAGGAGATGCAGTAGTATATCAATCATTCTGTAAGGTAGGAGCTGCAGTAGTATATCAATCATTCTGTAAGGTAGGAGATGCAGTAGTATATCAATCATTCTGTAAGGTAGGAGCTGCAGTATATCAATCATTCTGTAAGGTAGGAGATGCAGTAGTATTCAATCATTCTGTAAGGTAGGAGCTGCAGTAGTATACCAATCATTCTGTAAGGTAGGAGATGCAGTAGTTTATCAATCATTCTGTAAGGTAGGAGCTGCAGTAGTATATCAATCATTCTGTAAGGTAGGAGCTGCAGTAGTATATCAATCATTCTGTAAGGTAGGAGCTGCAGTAGTATATCAATCATTCTGTAAGGTAGGAGATGCAGTAGTATATCAATCATTCTGTAAGGTAGGAGCTGCAGTAGTATATCAATCATTCTGTAAGGTAGGAGATGCAGTAGTATATCAATCATTCTGTAAGGTAGGAGCTGCAGTAGTATATCAATCATTCTGTAAGGTAGGAGCTGCAGTAGTATATCAATCATTCTGTAAGGTAGGAGCTGCAGTAGTATATCAATCATTCTGTAAGGTAGGAGCTGCAGTAGTATATCAATCATTCTGTAAGGTAGGAGCTGCAGTAGTATATCAATCATTCTGTAAGGTAGGAACTGCAGTAGTATATCAATCATTCTGTAAGGTAGGAGCTGCAGTAGTATATCAATCATTCTGTAAGGTAGGAGCTGCAGTAGTATATCAATCATTCTGTAAGGTAGGAGCTGCAGTATATCAATCATTCTGTAAGGTAGGAGCTGCAGTAGTATATCAATCATTCTGTAAGGTAGGAGATGCAGTAGTATATCAATCATTCTGTAAGGTAGGAGCTGCAGTAGTATATCAATCATTCTGTAAGGTAGGAGCTGCAGTAGTATATCAATCATTCTGTAAGGTAGGAGCTGCAGTAGTATATCAATCATTCTGTAAGGTAGGAGCTGCAGTAGTATAGCAATCATTCTGTAAGGTAGGAGCTGCAGTAGTATAGCAATCATTCTGTAAGGTAGGAGCTGCAGTATATCAATCATTCTGTAAGGTAGGAGATGCAGTAGTATTCAATCATTCTGTAAGGTAGGAGCTGCAGTAGTATATCAATCATTCTGTAAGGTAGGAGCTGCAGTAGTATATCAATCATTCTGTAAGGTAGGAGCTGCAGTAGTATATCAATCATTCTGTAAGGTAGGAGCTGCAGTAGTATATCAATCATTCTGTAAGGTAGGAGCTGCAGTAGTATATCAATCATTCTGTAAGGTAGGAGATGCAGTAGTATTCAATCATTCTGTAAGGTAGGAGCTGCAGTAGTATATCAATCATTCTGTAAGGTAGGAGCTGCAGTAGTATATCAATCATTCTGTAAGGTAGGAGCTGCAGTATATCAATCATTCTGTAAGGTAGGAGCTGCAGTAGTATATCAATCATTCTGTAAGGTAGGAGCTGCAGTAGTATATCAATCATTATGTAAGGTAGGAGATGCAGTAGTATATCAATCATTCTGTAAGGTAGGAGATGCAGTAGTATATCAATCATTCTGTAAGGTAGGAGCTGCAGTAGTATATCAATCATTCTGTAAGGTAGGAGATGCAGTAGTATACCAATCATTCTGTAAGGTAGGAGCTGCAGTATATCAATCATTCTGTAAGGTAGGAGCTGCAGTAGTATCAATCATTCTGTAAGGTAGGAGCAGCAGTAGTATATCAATCATTATGTAAGGGTAGGAGATGCAAGTATATCAATCATTCTGTAAGGTAGGATTGCAGTAGTATATCAATCATTCTGTAAGGTAGGAGCTGCAGTAGTATATCAATCATTCTGTAAGGTAGGAGCTGCAGTTGTATCAATCATTCTGTAAGGTAAGGAGCTGCAAGTTGTATATCAATCATTCTGTAAGGTAGGAGCTGCAGTATATATCAATCATTCTGTAAGGTAGGAGATGGCAGTATTATCAATCATTCTGTAAGGTAGGAGATGCAGTAGTATATCAAATCATTCTGTAAGGTAGGAGCTGCAGTAGTATACCAATCATTCTGTAAGGTAGGAGATGCAGTAGTATATCAATCATTCTGTAAGGTTAGGAGCTGCAGTAGTATATCATATCAATCATTCTGTAAGGTAGGAGATGCAGTAGTATATCAATCATTCTGTAAGGTAGGAGCTGCAGTAGTATCAATCATTCTGTAAGG
Organism: Coregonus ussuriensis; assembly: GCA_031479575.1. Lineage (NCBI taxonomy): Eukaryota > Metazoa > Chordata > Actinopteri > Salmoniformes > Salmonidae > Coregonus > Coregonus ussuriensis. Next base: position 796,145 of record CM062489.1, read on the forward strand.
TAGGAGCTGCAGTAGTATATCAATCATTCTGTAAGGTAGGAGATGCAGTAGTATATCAATCATTCTGTAAGGTAGGAAGCTGCAGTAGTATATCAAATCATTCTGTAAGGTAGGAGCTGCAGTAGTATATCAATCATTCTGTAAGGTAGGAGCTGCAGTAGTATATCAATCATTCTGTAAGGTAGGAGCTGCAGTAGTATATCAATCATTCTGTAAGGTAGAGGCTGCAGTAGTATATCAATCATTCTGTAAGGTAGGATCTGCAGTAGTATATCAATCATTCTGTAAGGTAGGAGATGCAGTAGTATATCAATCATTCTGTAAGGTAGGAGCTGCAGTAGTATATCAATCATTCTGTAAGGTAGGAGCTGCAGTAGTATATCAATCATATCATTCTGTAAGGTAGGAGCTGCAGTAGTATATCAATCATTCTGTAAGGTAGAGAGCTGCAGTTAGTATATCAATCATTCTGTAAGGTAGGAGCTGCAGTAGTATATCAATCATCTGTACTGTAAGGTATGAGCTGCAGTAGTATATCAATCATTATGTAAGGTAGGAGCTGCAGTAGTATCAATCATTCTGTAAGGTAGGAGCTGCTAGTATATCAATCATTCTGTAAGGTAGGAGCTGCAGTAAACAAAAAGTATAATCAATCATTCTGTAAGGTAGGAGCTGCAGTATATATCAATCATTCTGTAAGGTAGGAGCTGCAGTAGTATATCAATCATTATGTAAGGTAGGAGAATGCAGTAGTATATCAATCATTCTGTAAGGTAGGAGCTGCAGTAGTATATATCAATCATTATGTAAGGTAGGAGCTGCAGTAGTATATCAATCATTCTGTAAGGTAAGGAAGATGCAGTTAGTATATCAATCATTCTGTAAGGTAGGAGCTGCAGTAGTATATCAATCATTCTGTAAGGTAGGAGCTGCAGTAGTATATCAATCATTCTGTAAGGTAGGAGCTGCAGTAGTATATCAATCATTCTGTAAGGTAGGAGATGCAGTAGTATTCAATCATTCTGTAAGGTAGGAGCTGCAGTAGTATATCAATCATTCTGTAAGGTAGGAGCTGCAGTAGTATATCAATCATTCTGTAAGGTAGGAGCTGCAGTAGTATATCAATCATTCTGTAAGGTAGGAGATGCAGTAGTATTCAATCATTCTGTAAGGTAGGAGCTGCAGTAGTATATCAATCATTCTGTAAGGTAGGAGCTGCAGTAGTATATCAATCATTCTGTAAGGTAGGAGCTGCAGTAGTATATCAATCATTCTGTAAGGTAGGAGCTGCAGTAGTATATCAATCATTCTGTAAGGTAGGAGCTGCAGTAGTATATCAATCATTCTGTAAGGTAGGAGCTGCAGTAGTATATCAATCATTTCATTCTGTAAGGTAGGAGCTGCAGTTAGTATATCAATCATCAATAATTAAGGTAGGAAGCTGCAGTAGTATACCAATCAATATATGAGAGTCAATCATTCTGTAAGGTAGGAGCTGCAGTAGTATCATCAATCATTCTGTAAGGTAGAGCTGCAGTAGTTTATCAATCATTCTGTAAGGTAGGAGCTGCAGTAGTATAATCAATCATTCTGTAAGGTAGGATCTATGCAGTAGTATATCAATCATTCTGTAAGGTAGGAGATATGCAGTAGTATATCAATCATTCTGTAAGGTAGGTATATTAAAGCTGTAAGGAAAGTGCAGTATATATCAAAAAAATCATTCTGTAAGGTAGGAGCTGCTAGTAGTATAATCAATCATTATGTAAGGTAGGAGCTGCAGTAGTAATATAACCAATCATTCTGTAAAGGTAGGAGCTGCATTAGTATATCAATCATTCTGTAAGGTAGGAGCTGCAGTATTAGTATCAATCAATCATTCTGTAAGGTAGGAGCCTGCAGTAGTATATCAATCATTCTGTAAGGTAGGAGCTGCAGTAGATATCAATCATTCTGTAAGGTAGGAGCTGCAGTAGTATATCAATCATTCTGTAAGGTAGGAGCTGCAGTAGTATAATCATGTAAGGTAGGATCAAAGTTCATATTCTGTAAGGTAGGAGCTGCAGTAGTATATCAATCATTCTGTAAGGTAGGAGATGCAGTAGTATTCAATCATTCTGTAAGGTAGGAGCTGCAGTAGTATATCAATCATTCTGTAAGGTAGGAGATGCAGTAGTATATCAATCATTATGTAAGGTAGGAAGCTGCAGTAGTATATCAATCATTCTGTAAGGTAGGAGCTTGCAGTAGTATATCAATCATTCTGTAAGGTAGGAGCTGCAGTAGTATATCAATCATTCTGTAAGGTAGGAGCTGCAGAGTATATCAATCATTCTGTAAGGTAGGAGATGCAGTAGTATAGTTGAGTAGTATATCCAATCATTCTGTAAGTTAGGAGATGCAGTAGTATATCAACTCATTCTGTAAGGTAGGAGATGCAGTAGTATATCAATCATTCTGTAAGGTAGGAGCTGCAGTAGTATAGCAATCATTCTGTAAGGTAGGATCTGCCAGTAGTATATCCAATCCATTCTGTAAGGTAGGAGATGCAGTATATCAATCATTCTGTAAGGTAGGAGCTGCAGTAGTATATCAATCATTCTGTAAGTTAGGAGCTGCAGTAGTATACCAATCATTATGTAAGGTAGGAGCTGCAGTAGTATACCAATCATTCTGTAAGGTAGGAGCTGCAGTAGTATATCAATCATTCTGTAAGGTAGGAGATGCAGTATATTCAATCATTCTGTAAGGTAGGGACTGCAGTAGTATATCAATCATTCTGTAAGGTAGGAGCTGCAGTAGTATATCAATCATTCTGTAAGGTAGGAGATGCAGTATATCAATCCATTCTGTAAGTAGGAATGCAGTAGTATACAATCATTCTGTAAGGTAGGAGCTGCAGTAGTATATCAATCATTCTGTAAGGTAGGAGCTGCAGTAGTATATCAATCATTCTGTAAGGTAGGAGCTGCAGTAGTATATCAATCATTCTGTAAGGTAGGAGCTGCAGTAGTATAGCAATCATTCTGTAAGGTAGGAGCTGCAGTAGTATAGCAATCATTCTGTAAGGTAGGAGCTGCAGTATATCAATCATTCTGTAAGGTAGGAGATGCAGTAGTATTCAATCATTCTGTAAGGTAGGAGCTGCAGTAGTATATCAATCATTCTGTAAGGTAGGAACTGCAGTAGTATATCAATCATTCTGTAAGGTAGGAGCTGCAGTAGTATATCAATCATTCTGTAAGGTAGGAGATGCAGTAGTATATCAATCATTCTGTAAGGTAGGAGCTGCAGTAGTATATCAATCATTCTGTAAGGTAGGAGATGCAGTAGTATATCAATCAATCATTCTGTAAGGTAGGAGCTGCAGTAGTATATCAACTCATTCTGTAAGGTAGGAGATGCAGTAGTATATCAATCATTCTGTAAGGTAGGAGCTGCCAGTTGTATATCAATCATTCTGTAAGGTAGGAGATGCAGTAGTATATCAATCATTATGTAAGGTAGGAGCTGCAGTAGTATCAATCATTCTGTAAGGTAGGAGCTGCAAGTAGTATATCAATCATTCTGTAAGGTAGGAGATGCAGTAGTATATCAATCATTTCTGTAAGGTAGGAGATGCAGTAGTATTCAATCATTCTGTAAGGTAGGAGATGCAGTAGTTTATCAATCATTCTGTAAGAAAGGAGCTGCAGTAGTATATCAATCATTCTGTAAGGTAGGATATGCAGTAGTATATCAATCATTCTGTAAGGTAGGAGCTGCAGTAGTATATCAATCAATTCTGTAAGGTAGGAGCTGCAGTAGTATACCAATCATTCTGTAAGGTAGGATAGGAGCTGCAGTATATACAATCATTCTGTAAGGTAGGAGATGCAGTAGTATCAATCATTCTGTAAGGTAGGAGCTGCAGTAGTATACCAATCATTCTGTAAGGTAGGAGATGCAGTAGTATATCAATCATTCTGTAAGGTAGGAGATGCAGTAGTATATCAATCATTCTGTAAGGTAGGAGATGCAGTAGTATTCAATCATTCTGTAAGGTAGGAGCTGCAGTAGTATAGCAATCATTCTGTAAGGTAGGAGCTGCAGTAGTATATCAATCATTCTGTAAGGTAGGAGCTGCAGTATATCAATCATTCTGTAAGGTAGGAGCTGCAGTAGTATATCAATCATTCTGTAAGGTAGGAGCTGCAGTAGTATATCAATCATTCTGTAAGGTAGGAGCTGCAGTAGTATATCAATCATTATGTAAGGTAGGAGATGCAGTAGTATATCAATCATTATGTAAGGTAGGAGATGCAGTAGTATATCAATCATTCTGTAAGGTAGGAGCTGCAGTAGTATATCAATCATTCTGTAAGGTAGGAGCTGCAGTAGTATACCAATCATTCTGTAAGGTAGGAGATGCAGTAGTTTATCAATCATTCTGTAAGGTAGGAGCTGCAGTAGTATATCAATCATTCTGTAAGGTAGGAGCTGCAGTAGTATATCAATCATTCTGTAAGGTAGGAGATGCAGTATATCAATCATTCTGTAAGGTAGGAGATGCAGTAGTATATCAATCATTCTGTAAGGTAGGAGCTGCAGTAGTATATCAATCATTCTGTAAGGTAGGAGATGCAGTAGTATTCAATCATTCTGTAAGGTAGGAGCTGCAGTAGTATATCAATCATTCTGTAAGGTAGGAGCTGCAGTAGTATATCAATCATTCTGTAAGGTAGGAGATGCAGTATATCAATCATTCTGTAAGGTAGGAGATGCAGTAGTATATCAATCATTCTGTAAGGTAGGAGCTGCAGTATATCAATCATTCTGTAAGGTAGGAGCTGCAGTAGTATTCAATCATTCTGTAAGGTAGGAGCTGCAGTAGTATACAATCATTCTGTAAGGTAGGAGCTGCAGTAGTATATCAATCATTCTGTAAGGTAGGAGCTGCAGTATATCAATCATTCTGTAAGGTAGGAGCTGCAGTAGTATATCAATCATTATGTAAGGTAGGAGATGCAGTAGTATATCAATCATTCTGTAAGGTAGGAGATGCAGTAGTATATCAATCATTCTGTAAGGTAGGAGATGCAGTAGTATATCAATCATTCTGTAAGGTAGGAGATGCAGTAGTTATCAATCATTATGTAAGGTAGGAGATGCAGTAGTATATCAATCATTCTGTAAGGTAGGAGCTGCAGTAGTATATCAATCATTCTGTAAGGTAGGAGATGCAGTATATCAATCATTCTGTAAGGTAGGAGCTGCAGTAGTATATCAATCATTCTGTAAGGTAGGAGCTGCAGTAGTATATCAATCATTCTGTAAGGTAGGAGCTGCAGTAGTATATCAATCATTCTGTAAGGTAGGAGCTGCAGTAGTATATCAATCATTCTGTAAGGTAGGAGCTGCAGTAGTATATCAATCATTCTGTAAGGTAGGAGATGCAGTAGTATATCAATCATTCTGTAAGGTAGGAGCTGCAGTAGTATACCAATCATTCTGTAAGGTAGGAGCTGCAGTAGTATATCAATCATTCTGTAAGGTAGGAGCTGCAGTAGTATATCAATCATTCTGTAAGGTAGGAGCTGCAGTAGTATATCAATCATTCTGTAAGGTAGGAGCTGCAGTAGTATATCAATCATTCTGTAAGGTAGGAGCTGCAGTAGTATATCAATCATTCTGTAAGGTAGGAGCTGCAGTAGTATATCAATCATTCTGTAAGGTAGGAGATGCAGTAGTATATCAATCATTCTGTAAGGTAGGAGCTGCACTGCAGTAGTATATCAATCATTTCTGTAAGGTAGGAGATGCAGTAGTATATCAATTCATTCTGTAAGGTAGGAGCAGCAGTAGTATACAATCATTCTGTAAGGTAGGAGCTGCAGTAGTATATCAATCATTCTGTAAGGTAGGAGCTGCAGTAGTAATCAATCATTCTGTAAGGTAGGAAGCTGCAGTAGTATATCAATCATTCTGTAAGGTAGAGATGCAGTAGTATACCAATCATTCTGTAAGGTAGGAGCTGGCAGTAGTATATCAATCATTCTGTAAGGTAGGAGAGCAGTAGTATATCAATCATTCTGTAAGGTAGGAGATGCAGTAGTATATCAATCATTCTGTAAGGTAGGAGCTGCAGTAGTATATCAATCATCTGTAAGGTAGGAGCTGCAGTATATCAATCATTCTGTAAGGTAGGAGCTGCAGTAGTATATCAATCATTCTGTAAGGTAGGAGCTGCAAGTAGTATATCAATCATTCTGTAAGGTAGGAGCAGTAGTATATCAATCATTCTGTAAGGTAGGAGCTGCAGTAGTATATCAATCATTCTGTAAGGTAGGAGCTGCAGTAGTATACAATCATTCTGTAAGGTAGGAGCTGCAGTAGTATATCAATCATTATGTAAGGTAGGGCTGCAGTAGTATATCAATCATTCTGTAAAGGTAGGAGCTGCAGTAGTATATCAATCAATTCTGTAAGGGTAGGAGCTGCAGTAGTATTCAATCATTCTGTAAGGTAGGAGATGCAGTAGTATATCAATCATTATGTAAGGTATGAGCTGCAGTAGTATATCAAATCATTCTGTAAGGTAGGAGCTGCAGTAGTATATCAATCATTCTGTAAGGTAGGAGATGCGTAGTATATCAATCACTTCTGTAAGGTAGGGAGCTGCAGTAGTATATCAATCATTCTGTAAGGTAGGAGCTGCAGTAGTATATCAATCATTCTGTAAGGTAGGAGCTGCAGTAGTATATCAATTCAATCATTCTGTAAGGTAGGAGATATGCAGTATATCAAAAATTTAGTATAATCAATCATCTATGTAAGGTAGGAGCTGCAGTAGAAAAATATATCAATCATTCTGTAAGGTAGGAGCTGCAGTATATCAATCCATTCTGTAAGGTAGGAGATGCAGTAGTATATCAATCATTCTGTAAGGTAGGAGCTGCAGTAAAAAAAGAAAGTATATCAATCATTCTAGTAAGGTAGGATATGCAGTAGTATACCAATCATTCTGTAAGGTAGGAGCTGTGCAGTAGTATATCAATCATTCTTGTAGGTAGGAGCTGCAGTAGTATATCAATCATTCTGTAAGGTAGGAGCTTGCAGTAGTATACCAATCATTCTGTAAGGTAGGAGCTGCAGTAGTATATCAATCATTCTAAGTAAGGTAGGAGCATGCAGTAGTATATCAATCATTCTGTAAGGTAGGTAGGATAGCAGTAGTATAACCAATCATTCTGTAAGGTAGGAGATGCAGTAGTATATCAATCATTCTGTAAGGTAGGAGCTGCAGTAGTATATCAATCATTCTGTAAGGTAGGAGCTGCAGTAGTATATTCAATCATTCTGTAAGGTAGGAGCTGCAGTAGTATATCAATCAATCTGTAAGGTAGGAGCTGCAGTAGTTATATCAATCATTCTGTAAGGTAGGAGGCTGCAGTAGTATACCAATCATTCTGTAAGGTAGGAGCTGCAGTAGTATATCAATCATTCTGTAAGGTAGGAGATGCAGTAAGTATATCAATCATTCTGTAAGGTAGGAGATGCAGTTGTATATCAATCATTCTGTAAGGTAGGAGAGCTGCAGTAGTATATCAATCATTCTGTAAGGAAGGAGCATGCAGTAGCAGTATATCAATCATTCTGTAAGGTAGGAGCTCTTGCAGTAGTATACAATCATTCTGTAAGGTAGGAGCTGCAGTAGTATATCAATCATTCTGTAAGGTAGGAGCTGCAGTAGTATATCAATCATT